>JAJMFE010000078.1:0-37664 GCA_030574555.1 Tortispora phaffii | reverse complement strand
AGGTTGAGATGTGTGTTGTTCGAGATTGGAATATGTGTAAACGTTAATCTTATTTCGACGTTTTGGCAACTTTAACCTCAAATGTCAAACTCTAATTCCACTTCGCTCTCTTGCCCCATCCCATCCATTTACTCAACTCGACTCCGTTCACTCTCCACTCTCCACTCTCTTTTGCCTGTTCCTTACGGTATTCTCTCTTAATTTAATTTCATTTCATAATTCGACTAATAGTAATTCCAATTTTCTAGTTTTTTTTTCTGTTCTATTTCATCTTTAAATCTTCGTCCTATATTATCTGTTCTCTACTACTACTACTCTCTACTCTCTACTCTCTACTATTACCCTCGACGATACTGCTCTCCTACTCTCTTATGTTTATTCCTATCCATACTCTCCATTATTTCAAAATTATTGACTTTTTGGAGTTTTTAAAGTCCGATTTTTAAGTCTGATTTTTTGGTTTTTTTTTCACTTCTACTTCATCCTTCAGTCTTTGCCCTCTACTCTCTACTCTCCTCTACTATCTGTTCTCTACTATTACTCTGCACTATACTACCCTCCTATTCTCTTTTGCCAATTCCATACTATACTCTTTCTTATTTTAATTTTATTCCCAATCTTCTAATTTTTTCTGTTCTATTTCATCCTTCAGTCTTTGCCCTCTACTCTCTACTCTCTACTCTCTACTCTCTACTCTCTACTCTCTACCCTTTACTCTCTACTCTCTATTCTTTAACCTACACTCTCTGCTATGTACCATATACTTTCTCACAGTTCTATCTCTTCTGACTATTACTTCATTTGATTTATCTATTTGTCTTTATGTACTATATTCAATATATTTCTTTCTTTTTCTTCTTCTTCTTACCATACTCTTTCTCTCTATTCTTTCTATTTCTCCTATTCTTACACTTTTTGAGTTTATCCTGAATCTCAGCTCTGTGCTCTTCTCACTCCAGCTGCTGCTACCTACTATCTGCTCAATTCTTCTCCAAGTTTTCTTTCTGTTCTATTTATTTTATTTTTTCTTAATCTTTTTCTCTTAATTTATTTTCTTAGTATTTTCTCCTTCTCTAATATCAATGTCTCTACTCTCTACTCTCTACTTGTCTTATCTGCAAATGTTATCTCTCTGTTCCACCCGACTGCCTTCTGTCTTACTTACTCCCAACAAAACTCTATCTCTGATTTTGTTCTCCCAACCGTCCTACTACTACTTCATGTCACTCCGCGTTATTAATAGTATGTGTGATTGTTGATTTGGGCTTTTTTGAGTTTGGAGTGTGTGTTGTTTGGGGTTGAAGTGTGTGTAGTTTAAGGTTGGGATGTGTGTTGTGTGAGATTGAAGTGTGTGTTCTTTGGAGTTTGGATGTGTGTAAACGTTAATCTTATTTCTGCGTTTCGGCAACTTTAACCTTAAATGTGAAACTCTAATTCCACCTCGCTCTTGTCCGTTCACTCTCCACTCTCTATTCCCTACTCTCCATTATACCACTCTCTTATGCCTATACCTTACCATACTCTCTCTGTTTTCTATTTTATTTATTCTTTTGACATTTTAATTCCGATCTTCTAATTTTTTTTTTTGTTCTATTCCATCGTCCATTCTTTGCCCTCCACTCTCTACTACCATTCATTACTCTACTCTACTACTACTACTCTCTACTCTCTACTACTACTACTCTCCGCTATACTGCTCTCCTACACTCTTATGTTTATTCCTATCCATACTCTCCCCTATTCTAGAAATATTGATTTTTTGAAGTTTTTTAAGTCTGATTTTTTTGCTTTTTTCAATTTTATTTCATCCTTAGTTCTCTGTCCTTTACTACCTACTCTCTATTCTCCTCTACTATCTGTTCTCTACTACTACTCTCTCCGCTATACGATTACTCTCCATTATACTACTCTCCTAATCTCTTTTGCCAATTCCATCCAATACTCTCTCTTATTTTAATTTTATTTCATTATTCGACTAATTTTATTCCCAATCTTCTAATTTTTTCTGTTCTATTCCATCCTTCGATTCTCTGCCCTATACTCATTACTCTATCTAGTCTTTTCTCTCTACTCTCTACTATAACTTTCCACTATACCACTCTATGCCTATTCCCTACCATACCCTCTCTGTTTTCTATTTTATTTCATAATTTGACTAATAGTAATTCCAATTTTCTAGTTTTTTTTTTTCTGTTCTATTTCATCTTTAAATCTTCGTCCTATATTATCTGTTCTCTATTACTACTCTCTACTATTACCCTCCGCTATACTGCTCTCCTACTCTCTTATGTTAATTCCTATCCATACTCTCCATTATTTCAGAAATATTGACTTTTCGGAGTTTTTAAAGTCTGATTTCTTTGTTTTTTTTTCACTTTTATTTCATCCTTAATTCTTTGCTCTCCACTCTCTACTCTCCTCTACTATCTGCTCTCTACTACTATACTCTACTCTCTACCATTCTACTCTCCTATTCTCTTTTGCCTATTCCGCACCATACTCTCTCTGATTTTTATTTCATTTATTCTTTTGACTTTTTAAATTTTGATTTTTTAGTTTTTTGTTTCTGTTCTATTTCATCCTTCAATCTTTGCTCTCTACTCTCTACTCTCTACTCTTTAACCTATACTCTCTACCCTACACACTCTACTCTTTACTCCACCATACACTTCTTCATTGTTTTCTCTCATCTGACTGTTGCTTCATTTGATTTATCTATTTGTCTTTATGTACTTTATTCAATATATTTTTTTTTTTTCTTTTTCTTCTTCTTCTTACCATACTCTTTCTCTCTCTTCCTTCTATTTCTCCTATTCTTACACTTTTTGAGTTTAACCTGAATCTGAGCTCGGTGCTCTTCTCACTCCAGCTGCTGCTACCTACTATCTGCTCAATTCTTCTCCAATTTTTCTTTTTGTTCTATTTATTTTATTTTTTCTTAATCTTTTTCTCTAAATTTATTTTCTTAGTATTTTCTTCTTCTCTAATATCAATCTCTCTACTCTCTACTCTCTACTTGTCTTATCTGCAAATGTTATCTCTCTGTTCCACCCGACTGCCTTCTGTCTTACTTACTCCCAACAAAACTCTATCTCTGATTTTGTTCTCCCAACCGTCCTACTACTACTTCATTTCACTCCGCGTTATTAATAGTATGTGTGATTGTTGATTTGGGGTTTTTTGAGTTTGGAGTGTGTGTTGTTCAGGGTTGAGGTGTGTGTTCTTCAGAGTTGACGTGTGTGTTGTTCGAGATTGAGATGTGTGTTCTATGAAGTTGGGATGTGTGTAAACGTTAATCTTATTTCTGCGTTTCGGCAACTTTAACCTTAAATATGAAACTCTAATTCCACCTCGCTCTTGTCCGTTCACTCTCCACTCTCGACTCCGATCACTCTCTACTCTCTATTCGCTACTCTCCACTATACCACTCTCTTATGCCTATTCCTTACCATACTCTCTCTGTTTTCTATTTTATTTATTCTTTTGACATTTTAATTCCGATCTTCTAATTTTTTTTTCTGTTCTATTCCATCGTCCATTCTTTGCCCTCTACTCTACTACTACTACTCTCTACTCTCCACTATTCTACTCTCCTACTCTCTTATGCCTATTCCTTACCATACTCTCTCTGTTTTCTATTTTATTTATTTTTTTGACATTTTAATTCCGATCTTCTAATTTTTTTTCTGTTCTACTTCATCTTCGATTCTCTGTCCTATACTCTACTCTCTACTAGTCTTTTCTCTCTACTCTCTACTATAACTTTCCACTACACCACTCTCTTATGCCTATTTCATACCATACTCTCTTATTTTAATTTTATTTCATAATTTGACTAGCAATTCCGATTTTCTAGTTTTTTTTTTCTGTTCTATTTCATCTTTAAATCTTCGTCCTATATTATCTGTTCTCTATTACTGCTCTCCTACTCTCTTATGTTAATTCCTATCCATACTCTCCATTATTTCAGAAATATTGACTTTTCGGAGTTTTTAAAGTCTGATTTTTTTGTTTTTTTTTCACTTTTATTTCATCCTTAATTCTTTGCTCTCCACTCTCTACTCTCCTCTACTATCTGCTCTCTACTACTACACTCTACTCTCTACTATTCTACTCTCCTATTCTCTTTTGCCTATTCCACACCATACTCTCTCTGCTTTTTATTTCATTTATTCTTTTGACTTTTTAAATTTTGATTTTTTAGTTTTTTGTTTCTGTTCTATTTCATCCTTCAATCTTTGCTCTCTACTCTCTACTCTCCTCTACTATCTGTTCTCTACTATTACTCTCCATTATACTACTCTCCTACTCTCTTTTGCCAATTCCATACTATACTCTCTCTTATTTTAATTTTATTTCATTATTCGACTAATTTTATTCCCAATTTTCTAATTTTTTCTGTTCTATTTCATCCTTCAATCTTTGCTCTCTACTCTCTACTCTCTACTCTTTAACCTATACTCTCTACCCTACACACTCTACTATCTACCCTATACTTTCTCACAGTTCTATCTTTTCTGATTATTGCTTCATTTGATTTATCTATTTGTCTTTATGTACTTTATTCAATATATTTTTCTTTTTTCTTTTTCTTTTTCTTCTTACCATACTCTTTCTCTCTCTTCCTTCTATTTCTCCTATTCTTACACTTTTTGAGTTTATCCTGAATCTGAGCTCTGTGCTCTTCTCACTCCAGCTGATGCTACCTACTATCTACTCAATTCTTCTCCAAGTTTTCTTTTTGTTCTATTTATTTTCATATTCTCTTAGTCTTTTTCTCTAAATTTAATTTCTTAGTATTTTCTTCTTCTCTAATATCAATCTCTCTACTCTCTACTCTCTACCTGTCTTATCTGCAAATGTTATCTCTATCTGTTCCACCCGACTGCCTTCTGTCTTATTTACTCCCAACAAAACTCTATCTCTGATTTTGTTCTCCCAACCGTCCTACTACTACTTCATTTCACTCCGCGTTATTAATAGTATGTGTGATTGTTGATTTGGGGTTTTTTGAGTTTGGAGTGTGTGTTGTTTGGGGTTGAAGTGTGTGTAGTTCAGGGTTGAAATGTGTGTTGTTCGAGGTTGCGGTGTGTGTTCTTCAGAGTTGGGTTGTGTGTAAACGTTAATCTTATTTCTGCAATTCGGCAACGTTAACCTTAATTGTGAAACTCTAATTCCACCTTGCTCTTGTCCGTTCACTCTCCACTCTCAACTCGACTCCGCTACTCTCTACTCTCCACTCTCTACTCTCTTTTGCCTGTTCCTTACGGTATTCTCTCTTATTTCATTTTCATTTCATAATTTGACTAGTTTTAACTCCGATATTTTAGCTTTAATCAGTTCTACTTCATCTTCGATTCTCTGTCCTATACTCTACTCTCTACTACTACTCATTACTCTATCTAGTCTTTTCTCTCTACTCTCTACTATAACTTTCCACTACACCACTCTCTTATGCCTATTCCATACCATACTCTCTTATTTTAATTTTATTTCATAATTTGACTAGCAATTCCGATTTTTTAGTTTTTTTCTGTTCTATTTCATCTTTAAATCTTCGTCCTATATTATCTGTTCTCTATTACTACTCTCTACTATTACCCTCGACGATACTGCTCTCCTACTCTCTTATGTTTATTCCTATCCATACTCTCCATTATTTCAGAAATATTGACTTTTTGGAGTTTTAAAAGTCTGATTTTTAAATTTTATTTTTTGTTTTTTTTTCCGGTTCTACTTCATCCGTAATTCTGTGCACTCTACTCTCTACTCTCCTCTACTATCTGCTCTCTACTACTACTCTCTATTACTACTCTCTATTACTACTCTCTATTACTACTCTCTATTACTACTCTCTTTTGCCAATTCCATACCATACTCTCTCTTATTTTAATTTTATTTCATTATTTGACTAATTTTATTCCCAATCTTCTAATTTTTTCTGTTCTATTTCATCCTTCAGTCTTTGCCCTCTATTCTCTACTCTCTACTCTCTACTCTCTACTCTCTACTCTCTACTCTCTACTCTCTATTCTCTACTATCTACTGTCTAATCTCTACTATCTAGTCTGTACTCTCTACTCTTTACTCCACCATACACTTCTTCATTGTTTTCTCTGATCTGACTATTGCTTCATTTGATTTATCTATTTGTCTTTATGTACTTTATTCAATATATTCTTTTTTTCTTTTTCTTCTTCTTCTTATCATACTCTTTTTCTCTCTTCCTTCTATTTCTCCTATTCTTACACTTTTTGAGTTTATCTTGAATCTGCGCTCGGTGCTCTTCTTCCACTAGCTAGTATATGTCTATCTACACAAACCTGTTTTGTGTTTTCTTCTAAACTTTTTCTTTTCGTTCATTTCTCGGTGTTTTTATCTTCTCTAAAATCTACTGTCTCTACTCTCCTTGCCTACTTGTCTTATCTCATACAGTCACACTGAACTCTGTTCCATCCTCATCATATCGGTCACTCAGTCCCATCGAAACTTAATTCGTTCCCCTGTAATCCACTGCTAGCTTTCACTTTGCGTGTAATAGTATCATGGTTTGTTTATCTGTGGTTTTGTGCTTTATATTTAGTCTTCGAGTTGTGTCTGTGTTTTTCACTGGTGCAATGTCTGTCGTCTGCTTTCAGATATATCTGTAATTAGTAATCTTATTTATCAGTTGTGTTAACGTTAACCTTATTACTCTAACTCTATCTTCCGGTCTTCTCTGGCTACTCTGTCTTCGCCTCGCATCTACTCTATCTATTTACTCTCTCCTATTCTTTCCTCTTATGTTATTTCTTTCAATAATCTCTCTTATCTTAATTTAGTCTTTTTTACTTACTCTTACTCTTTGTAATTTTATTTTCTTATTTTCCAGTCTCTTCTCCTTTGTACTCAATTCTTCATCTTTTTCTACCTACACTCTCTACTCTTCGCTGTCTATAGCTATAATCCCTTCTCATTTCCTTTTTCTGAGTGGTATTTCATTTCATTTTATTTCTTGAGGTTGTAATCGCTATTCGATTTATTATTTCACTTTATATTTCTTCTTTCCTTCTTTGTTTGTGTTTCCCTCTCTATTCATTCTATTTCTCTTGTTTTTGCACTTTCTACGCTTCTTTCTCTTTTCTCCCTTTTCTCTTACACTGCTGCACTATCTACACATCTCTGCTTCAAGTTTTCGAATCAGTCCTTTTCACTGTTTTATAACTTCAGTTTGCTTAGTGTTTAATTTTTTTCCATTTTGCAACAAATGCCGTAAGATATCACAATTTGTTTTAATGATACTCTGAACACTACCAAGCGTGTCCGTATTTATCATGTCGACAATAACCACCACCCATTGTAGCCTCGCTGTGCGACTACGAAGTCACGACTTGGTATAGAATATCAAACAATCGGTTTACACTCAAACAACGATTCAATCTTGAGAAGTTCTACCTCATCTGTCGGTTTAGAACAAATGATTGTAATCTGTTATATAGTCTTGGCATAGCTGGCCGAACAAATTCATCGATCTCGCGCAATACAATAGTTCCCACGGATTCTTACAGGCAAGCCTTTCTCACATATTCCTAGGAAAGTCAAATATTTTATCAACCAAGGTAACTAATGAGATTGGTCTTCGCTTTATTGATTGCTGCCTCGTGTCTCTACCCTCTCGGATCCTTCATCTTTCAAATACACTCAACTGACATTCATTCTACGAATACTCCTGATTTGTATTGAGGATATATCCTTTGAGCTTATATTTTTCTCGTTCTTAACACATGTATTGTTACTCAATGTATACTATAGTGATGCTTCTTAAAGAACGGGGTAACATAAAAGATAGCATTCACTGTCTGTCAAGTTGCTATGGAATATGACCGAAAGGTTTTCTTCGCCAGACAGAGGTGCAGCAAGATATACAGTACGACCAGTCTTCATCGACGGAACGTCTGGACAACCTTCCCACCAGATAGTTTTGTAGAAGTAGTCAAAACAGTACGAGCCGCAAGCATTCTCTTCAAACTCGTACAGCGCATAATTGCGCTGGCCAAAAAACTGGGTAGCAGAATTTGGCGAAATCTGGTATTGAATCTTCGAGGACACAGAAGTGGTCTCACTGACTTCGTTGGCATACTCGAAGGAGGCTTCTGCCTTCAGAGCCTTGATTTCAATACCAACCTTTGCACCAAACGTTACGGTTGTCTTAACACTGTCGGTGACAGAAATCGAATACTCATGTGTCACTACATTTTCCAAGAAATTACAGTAGCATGTAGACGCAGCCTTACGCGGAGAAGGACCGAAGCCAACAAACCTTTTCGGTTTCCATATATTAACACCGTTATCACGAATGCCGCATCTGTACCAGGCTGAACTATGATGACGGAACTGGTCTTCAGCATAAATCTCGATCTCTTTCATAACTACTTGACGGCTACGGTTAGATTTTCCGACCAGAGGCAGATCGTCCAAATCGTACTTTTCGGTAAAGAGATTCACATCGTAGTCCGGCGAAACCATCAACCCTCCGGACGGTATAAGATTCCCGTCAACTAACTTGAAGGCTGCACCAGATTCATCATTTCCCAAGGATAACGGCGAGTCATTTGTAGTGAACTCCTTGGACTCAGGAGCGGAACTGTTGGTCAAAGCAGGTAAGGCCTGAGCAGTGGCCAGAAGCACCAGGGTAGATTTTAACGAAACCATAGCCTGGAGATAAATCGTTGCGATTATCTTCAGTATTTAAACCCTCAGAAATGCGGCATTCTGTTTGGGGCTAGATGAGGCTGAAGGACTTTGGTACATCTGTCCCAGAATGATGGTGAAATTGGGCATATAATTACGGTGGACTACGTCATGAAACTATGCAGATGGTGAAAAAATGCCAACGTAAAAGAACACTGGCGGGAATTTCGATTTGAATGTTCCTAATAAAGTCATGTCAGGCTTATGAGAGAATACATGCCTGACGTACAGCAAGTACCCCTCCCCTTTCACCTTAAAGATATCACAGTAATTAAAAGCTGGACCCTCCTCTCAGCCTCATTTTGGAATTCTCTGCAGAGGGGCACACCCGTGCTCGCTGGACATATAGCTGTGGGGTACTTCATGCATAAATGAACAGGATATAGTAAGTAATTACGACGAAGCGATGTAACTGTTTTAAAATACGTGTACACTCGATTGTATGCATGTGGCTTGATACAGACAGCAACATCGCTGAAACATTGCAGAACCTCTGTCAGAGTAAGATTAGACGACTGAGTTCAATATGCTTCGTCTCAATTATTCTAGATGTGCCTAAATTAACAGCACTGGAAATAAAACTGGCCTATAGAAAAGCCAAGATTATCATGAGTAAAGTAACCGAACTTGCGCAAGCCAAAAAGTGATATGCTCCCTGTCAAAAAGTATCAGAGACAAAATAGCAGATTAGACATTAATTTAATCTTGTGCCGCATTCATTCTTAGAGTCCCAACTATAGTGTAGTTGAAAACAAACATCAGTTTCCATAGAAACCTGAGCTGTACTCTAGACAGATCTTGTCTATTCTTCTCCTTTATCCTCTGCTTACTTATTTTATATACTATATACTTTTATTGGTTACAGTGCTAAATATCAATCATTATCATTACTCTCATTAAATTGGCCAGTACTTCTCTATTTCAAGCAGAGCCTTTGATAGTGCCTAACCTAGATTAGTACCTTCTTATGAACTTATTTAGGTTCTCATAAGAGACTTCACAATTGAGAGGAACGCCGCACATTAACCACTCATTTCTACTGAAACCTTATCTATAACTCAATCTCCGCTTGTGCCCTATTTCCTACTTGTTTGCTAGTTTATTATTGTCCGATCGAATTTTAATCTACATCAACATTATAATACTAAGTACGAGCTCTTACAGTCCAAACACTACACAGAATGGATGGACGAGTATTCGTACCATGCTATTTGATCTCATTGCAATAGCGCCCATCTTATTATTCCAATTTATTTTGTGATAGGTTCTTATCCCTCCACCATTTAATGACTAACTCACGCGAGTTAATTAACGGTTAAATGCACTGTATTCGATGCTACCCATATACTGCTGTATTAAGTATCAGCCTGAGCTGCCTGTATACAGCACAGCCAAATCCAACTTCTGGTTGGTAACCATCACTTTTAAGCATTTTTTTTTTCACTTTCTTACATATTAAATGACACATTCTCGTCGATGCCGGTAGTACCTTTCCGTGAGCGCATTTTCGAGCTTATGAAATATCACTCATCTGATTTCATTTATCGAAAATCACTCATCTGATTTCATTTATCGTAAATCACTCATCGTGATCTTTGCATTATGCGACATACCGAGAATATAAATACCTCTATTTTCCCGGAACTAATCACCTAACAAACATCAGCTTATCCCTAATGTTTTCAGCTGCTTCAGCTTTACTCTTCTTGGCTTGTGCTATTGCCTTGCCCGCACCCTCAAACAGCTCTGCTCCCAGTGTAGAGGTCTACTTGACTAACGACCCACCAACTGTGTTGCAAAATGTCACTGTAGACAAGGTCTTCACTGTTAACAACGGACAACTCGTCGAGAATTCCACTGCGGATTTCAGCGAGATGCCGGGTTTCGATCCCAACCTCTTCATCACCGAGTACGACTTCGATGATTTACCCGTTGAAGGTAATGCTATTCGCCCTACCAAAGAATTAGATGAACTTCTACACACCGAGGCAGAGCGCAGCAGAAAATCTAAACTTGCAACCGGTACCTGCGGCGTCAGAGACTATGGTGCTACTACCTGGAGAGTCCAAAAGTTTGTGGCTGTTGGTCCTAGCCCAAGAGAACCCGCTTCCAGCTGCCACTGCAACCAGATGCCCAATTCTATCGATTACGAGTTCACTGTCAGCAGTCAACATACCGTGAAAGATAGCGTTACAGCTGGTGCCAATATCGCCGGTGAATACAAAGCCGTAAAGGGCGGTCTCTCATTGGAGTATAGCCATGAAATTACTAAGACAACTACTGTGTCTAGTACCACTAAATACCAGCTTGCTCCATTTTCTTCCAACCAGTTCATGAGTCAACGCATTTATTCATTGTACCAGTTCGAGGAATATGCCTGTGGAAAATACTGTCTTAAATTTGGGCTGATCCCATACTGGTTCCGCAGTTGCCCTGACAGTGAATTGCTCAAAACCGGCCGTATCTCTTTCTTCACTGCTCCTTTAGGTGGTGAAGAGTACTCAATTATCAGTTATGTCAGCAACGGTACCGGTACTTCCTGTTTCAGGTCATGTTTCCCAGATGCTTAAATTCTGATAGTTGATGGATATGACTTCTTGATAGGATTATCTATTTCAAGATATCCACTAACTATGTATTTGTTCCCAGTAGTGATCATTTTTTTTTTCAGGACGATAAACCAATGTAATATACTTCTCAATTCAATTACGTACATGTAACAATACGATATTTTTAGGAGATAAATCGAGCATAGTTATAAAAACCTGCTTTAGAGTTATCGAATCATGATACATTCGATATTTCCAGGAGCATACTGAGTATAGTAGAATATACAGTAGCAAAAGTACACTAGAAGGAAATGTTTTGGTATTGAGGCGACTTGACGTCAAGTATTCCAAAAATGTATCGCTGTCGGCAGGAAATCCAAGAGCTCGAAGCCTAGCTTCAAACACCACATTAATTAATCAGCAATGGATTTTGGTTACAATTTCATAAAAAGAAATTCGGTAGAAATATTCATAATTGTCAACACTGTAAAAATAAGAAAATCGAAGATTATCTTAAAAAGATAAAAAAAAAAGATTGCAGCACCTACGATTCCACTGTGGTCTCCCACCAGAGTACTAAGCAGGCTCGCAGCAGCTTAACTACAGTTGATCGGACGGGGAACGGTGTTTTCTGCTGGATATGGCCGCAACCGATAGTCAGACATCATCCTAAGTTATATAGTCAACAAAAAATACAAATTTAATAGAAGCATTATTCCTCTTTGCATTCGTCTGAAAGTATTCTAATTATTTCATGCAAAATAAATGCAATCGAGATAGAATAATACACTAGCCTTATAACTACTCACATTAACGGTTAGTAACGATAATTATGGGCTATTGATGTCGGTTAAGTACCGAAGCAACTGTGATAGCATACCAAACATAAATGAATTACTCGGTATTGATGTCTCAAAATAATTATAAGCAAAAAATGTGTTTATGAATACGAATGATGCTAGTCTTTTATGGTGACACCTCAATTCAAATCAGTAAAAATGCTGTACACTCGACGAAATGGCAGAAAGAAGGCTTGATTTAAACTCTCTCGTCCACTACACTTCACAATTTGTTTATGGGATCAATCAAGTATGATTTGCATTATTTAAACAACTATCTTACACAAGACGCCGGCGTATGTTATCAATACACTAGAGAAGCAAATACTTGGTTCTCTCGTACTTACGCCTCAATGATGAAAAATATTATCTGATAGGTAATAAATTAAAGTTACTAATTAGATTGGGGAGATGATGGGCAGATAAAGTTTTCTAACACTGCGAAACCACAGACACAAGTTAGGACTTCTATGAATTAGTTACTTAAAATAGTTAAAGGCACATATGTCAATTACTTGAAAACTTGTCGTATAAGTAAAAAGGCAATTAACGAATGGTTCATTGGGGGTTTATGCATCTGATACGATCTGTGAAAGTGAGTAGGCTGTTTTGTAAAGAAAAACAAATCCGAAACTCTATTCAAATATAATTTACGGAGATCGTTTGCCGAGAGCCAAGACACAAAGTGGCGTAGCAGATCTTGTAAACGAATGATGGATAAACCAGCAACAAAAACTATGCAAATGGCTTCCCCTTTAGATCAGATCGAGTAAGAAGACTGGATGGGCATATCTGGGGCATATATAACAGCTCCTTTTATTGGGGTTCTAACCCATTAAACAGGTGCTGATACAAAGGATTTTCCGAAATCTATTCTGGGGATTAAAATTAGCTCAAAGTTAATTTGATAAAGTGTTTTTTGCTAAGTTTCAAAAGACCGAGAGATTGTGCCGTAAACCAAGTAGTCGGAGCATGTTTTTTCTTTCTTTATAGGAATCATTAGAATGTCAGTACAAGTGTCTTATTTAGATATTTCGAGAGTGATGAGTTTACAAGTGGGAGAAACTGAAAGGACCGCAGAGAAGCCCGCGTTGTCATTAATGATGAAAGTTAGGATTCAGACGTTGCCCGCAGGATCTTCTGGTTGGTTCATGTACTTAAATTCTACCAACCAGATTGTCAAACGCAATTTGTTATAGTTCTGTTAGAATATCTACCTAGCAATTATGAAGTAGTCAAGACTGAATACTACCAAGAAAGACTACATGTGTAATTCAGGTGAGGGGTAGTAATCTCGGTCTAATTTAACTGTAGTTCCTACATATTTTCGATTGAAAAAGATAGGGACGGATGACATACATACATCGAAATTGACATACACTGATCACTGATATTCCTATATACTTAATTATTACTTTTACCAATATCCTAATACTTACGCTTTTCCTGTCTTGAGATTTTCCTCTCCCATTTGCTACCCTCAATACATTAAAGCTTACTCCTAAAAATTTCATTAGACTAAGTTTTCCAACCCGTAACTCAAATCCTAACAAGTTCAACGATTGGATTATCTCAGCCACAAGGGCTATGTAAACTATACCTTAAGAATTTCACTCTGCGATGCCTTAAATTTGCTTTACTTGGAAACCTGTTTCTGACACTGTACTCAGTTCCGAACCTCAAAGCTGTGCTATCGGATACACCGATATCCGTGTTCATCTACTTTCTGGCTATTATTATAGTCATTGTCTTTCATCTCCAACAATAACAACAATCAATGCCCGAGGTAACTGACCAAGAATCTTATCTAGAAAAGGAGAGTAAAAAAGAAAACGATACCCGGAATGAATTATCAGAGACTGAGAGTCTCTTACTAGACTCTCAGTTAAATACAGACGAAGTATCCGTCGGATTTTTCCAACTATTTGCTTTCTGCACCAAAGTAGATTACACTTTTTACTTTATCGGCGCAGCACTGGCTATTACTCTAGGAGTATGTTTCCCTATTCTATCCATCATATTTGGATCTGTCACCAGCGATTTCGCCGACTACAACATAGATCCATCGAGTGGAAAAGATCAATTCTTATCGGAAGCTATCAGTACGTCTCTTGATACTCTTTATTTGGGTATTGCTGCGTTAGGCTCTGGAGCAGGGTCTTTGTTTTTGTTTTCGTACCTAGGACAAAGAATATCAAATAAGATTCGCGTAAATCTATTGCGATCATTCCTGAACCAAAATCTGGGATTTTTCGATAAATTCAGTCCAAGTACTGCGGTAACACATCTAGTATCAGACACTGAAGCTATCCAGGCGGCTATTTCTGAGCAGATAGCTGTATTTCTCATCACAGTTAGTGGTGTGTTAACATCGGTCATCGTTGCACTATTCTACAGCTGGCATCTAACTCTTATTCTGATACCAGGATATATCGCAATGTTTCTAGTTGCAATGTTTCTGTCGAAACAATCGATCAAGCACATCAGAATTGCTGAAAAATTTAAAAAGTTCGGGGGTAATATAGTCGATGAATCATTCATGTCAATCAGATGCATCCATAGCTATGGTATTATTCCAATTATGGAACAGACTTACAAGCAGATACTTCGTGATGTTGCAAAACACCTAATAAGAGCTCATTACATAGATTCGACAGGGTACGGGATTGTATGGTGCGTGGTTTTTCTCATGTACTCGTTAGGATTCTGGCAAGGTGATGTATTAATTGAAAACGGATCCTTCAGCGTCGGTGAGATAACAACAGTTATTATGTCAGTAGTTTACGGTGCAGGAAGAGTGGCGTCTCTATCTGGAAGTCTTAAGAAATTTACTGCGGGCCTAGCAGCGGCCAAATCTCCATTCTCAATTCTTAGCCGGAAGCCAGTTATCTCTCTAGATGTCAATGCTGGAAGCACACTGAAAGAAGTGAAGGGAAATATTGTATTCGATAAGATCAAGTTGGTGTACCCATCGAGACCCAATGCCACTGTCTTAGAGAACTTCTCTTTAGAAATCAACGAAGGACAAACTGTCGCACTAGTTGGGCCATCAGGTTCCGGAAAATCCAGCATAGTAAATCTTATAGAAAGGTTCTATATCCCTCTAGCAGGAACTATTTGCTTGGACGGGGTTGATATCACCACACTTGATTTACGATGGCTGAGAAAACAAATTGCTCTAATTTCGCAAGAGCCGGTTTTATTCTCCGGTACAGTTCTCGACAACGTTAAGTTGGGACTAGATGAGTCTATCTTAAAAGATATCGACAATGAGGAACTTCGCAGAATGGTTATTCAAGCGTTGATAGACGCCAACGCCTATGAATTTGTGGAACGGCTGTCCGATGGAATAGACACTGATATTGGAAACCGAGGATCAAAGCTGTCAGGAGGACAGAAACAAAGACTGGCTATTGCCCGAGCTATTATTGGAAATCCTAAAGTCCTCATTATGGATGAAGCAACATCTGCTCTAGATTCGGTGTCAGAGGCATTAGTGAAACAAACGTTTGAGAAGTTCTCAAAAGGTAGGACTACTATTATCATCGCGCACAGACTTACGACTGTGCGTAATGCAGACCGAATCATTGTACTTGAAAAAGGAATTATTAGAGAAGACGGAGGATATGATGACTTATTGAGTAAACATGGTCTCTTTTACGAACTAGTTCAGAGACAGCTTTCACCAACTGAGCACGATGAAACACCTGAAGAAGTTAAAGAGCAGGATGGCAATTTTTCGATTAGTCACAAAGAATCTGAACTACACCAACATGAAGGACCTGCAAGACGTAGCACGGTCGCAAGTGTTACCTTAAAGCTGTTAAGCAATTTAGGAGCTCGGAAGCACGACTACAAACTATGGGGGATATTAAGATTTATCTGGCAACGAAGTAAACCAGAAAGGCTTCTCATCCTTGTTGGATGGGGGTTTGCCATAATATGGGGCCTTACCAACACATCACAAGGAGTTATGTACGGGATGGGCATAGGGACTTTTGGTTATGAAGATCCTACTCTGCGTCACCATGATCTTATAACCTGGGCAATAGCTTTTGCAGGGGTTTCCGTCATAATGCTCATATCGACTATTGGCATGATCGGAGTACTGGATCATGCTGGTGAGAAGCTGACTGAGAATCTTCGTAATACAGCTTACCACACCATAATACATCAGTCTATTTCCTTTTTTGATCGTCCCGAACACTCAGCGGCTGATCTGACACTAGTGCTTAACAAAGACTGCAATGACATGAATGGACTTATTGGATCTGGTATTGGTAATGCTATTGGTGCATTATGTTGCATACTAGCTGGGTTGATAGTTGCTTTTGCGTTATCTTGGAAATTCTCAGTTGTCATGCTTGTCTGTGTTCCACTGATGATACTATCGACATCATTTCGTCTAAAAGCTATAGGACAGCTACACCAAGTCACGAATGCGGTGTATAATGCTGCCTCTATCAAAGCCAGCGAGGCGATTGTTAATATTCGCACCGTCATGTCTCTTTCATTGGATAAAACTATAGTAGAGGATTATGAAAGAGAACTGAACTCCAGACTTCGGAAAAGCACCTTAAAGATTCTACAGGCATCAATGCTGTACAGCATTGCATTTTCGATTTCTTTATTTTCGATGTCATTAGGATATTATTGGGGTGGAAGGCTTATAGCTGACAGAGAGATGCCATTGCAAGGCTTTTTTGTCTCTGTCATTGTATTAGTATTAGGAATGCAAAGAGCTGGAGCAGCCTTAGCATATTCTCCAGATTTAGCAAATGCGAAGGTAGCTGCTACGAGGCTGAAAGGATATCTTGACCTGGATCCGGAGATAGTTCTAGACTCCGACAAAGGCTTAAAACCCAATATTGAAGGACACATAGCTTTTGACCACGTCAATTTTCGCTATCCTGGGAGACCGAATGCGCAGGTGTTAAGAAACATATCATTTACAATAACCCCAGGAGAACATATTGCCATCGTGGGACCTTCAGGTAGTGGGAAATCAACCATTGTTTCCCTACTGGAAAGATTTTACCAGCCACTGGCTGGCGCCATCTTAATCGATGGGCATGATATAGGAGTTCTCAATTTGAAGCATTACCGCTCTCAGATATCTCTTGTTCAACAAGAGCCTGTTATATACACTGGAACTATTCGACATAATATTAAACTTGGAGCTGGAGAAGCATACGATAGTGTGACGGATGAGCAAATTGAAAATGCGGCTATCATGGCCAATATTCACGACTTCATTGTTAGTTTGCCGGAAGGATACGATACAGAGTGTGGTAACAGAGGAGGATTTATGTCAGGAGGGCAAAAACAGCGTCTATCAATAGCCAGAGCACTGGTAAGAGATCCCAAAATTTTGCTGCTTGATGAAGCGACATCGGCTTTAGACACACAGTCAGAGAAACTAGTACAAGATGCTCTGAAAACCGCCTCGAAAGGCCGTACAACTATCACAATTGCTCACCGACTATCCACTATTATGGACTCTGATACAATCTATGTGTTCGACTCTGGGAAGATCATCGAAAGAGGTAGCCACGATGAGTTGATTGCCTTGAATGGGCTTTATGCAGAACTTATAGCGCAACAATCTTGTTAATTGTATTAAGAACGAGACGAGAAAGTATAAAGAATAATGTCTTACTACTGTTTCCCGATCTGACGGAAGTGTCAGTTGTTGTGGATAACCTTTGATAACTGTTGTAAAATTTTGGGCCAACATCTATATTGACTTATTAGGCTTAAGATGCAGACTGATAATGTACGAAAAACCATTAGATTTATGAGTAGAAGAACCCACGTAAGAATGATATAGCTAAGAATTACTGCGTTATAATAGGTACAATCTGAACAGTTCATTCAAACCATGCACCTACTCCATATTCTACCATATAAAATTTAAGTATTTCTTAATCGAAGATTATATACGATCCATTGTAATAAAACACAGCCAGCTATGAATGATCTCAACTTATCACTTAGTTTAATTGAAGCACTGGTCATAACACATTGTTCCCGTCTTATTGGCCAGCAAATGATAAGTAGTATACCTATCGTCGTTCATTGGAGCAGCAAGAAAAGCACTTCGTCCAGTTTTATCTTCGTCATTTTCAGGATCAAATCTTCTCCAAGTCTTACCTTTAAAAAGGATTTGGATGCAATAGCTGCCGCTTCCATATTCCTCAAATTCGTAAAGAGGATACAACTGTTGAGCAAGATATTGCTGCGCAGATCGCGGCTCGATGATATGAGAAAGTTTATAAGTCAGAGAAAACTCTGCGGCTACATTAGTGGAGTACTCCATCTCCCTCTTTCCAGAAACACCTTTAACATCTAGACCCACAGAATTCTTTTCAGACGTAGACGAGGATGCCTTAGCGCTAAAAGAGACAGAGACATCCAATTGAATGGGCACATTCTGCTGATTGCAGATACAGCTAGATGCAGGAAGCTTCGGTCCTGGACCAACACCCAGGAATCGCTTGGCAACCCATCTAGTCCTATCCATGGGACGGGTTCCGCATCTCCTAAGTCCAGTGATCTTTTTATATTCAGCCTGTGCCACGGCATTCAGTCTATCAGCAAAACCAGGTGGTGACACAAACTCTCCATTCGTTGGTAGATTATAGAAGTCAAACATAGACGTGTAGAGTTCTTTGTTATAACCCGGAAGAGGTTCATTCGAGAAAGAGTGTCCATCAAGTAAGGGTAAAATCTCTCCTTCTATTTCTTGATAAACAAGAGGGTTCTCATCAACGGGGAATTCTAAGACAGTAGCAACTTCGTTTGTTAACGCAGATTGATTCACGAAAGCACCTGCCACAAGGGAAGCAAAAAAATACACAACAAGAGTCATATCGGTTACTTATTGATGTATCCCTACCTGCCTATTGGAAGGTCAAATATATATATATATATATATATATATATATATTAACAGCCATTGCACGGCATTAAGTCGTGCCTTGTTCACGTTGTGAGACAACGATTTGCTGAGTAAACCTTATCTCTTAATTGAACCTAATTAGCGATCGGGGGGATCTTGGCATCCCGAAGCCTGCACATCTGAAATTGTTAAAGCAACAAAGACTTTATAGAAAATTAATGAAGTGATAAATGTGCAGAAATGTGTTGAAAAAGGTCATTTTATTCTTCCTTTGTTCAGAATATCTTACCGTGTTATTGGTAACAGCTGACTGAGATAGCACTGAAGACGAAGAGAGCCCGGTAAACACCTCTCATTAATTTAAGGTTTGAGTAAATGATCACCAAAGAATGATAATTACCGTAAATTATAATCACGAGCATAATTTGACCAACCACGAAGAGGGTTCGAATCATCACTAGCTATAAGCAATTTTAGAATATCTTCTCATCTAATTGAAGAGCCCGAAAACCGTTGATGTATCCCTCGACAAGAACCATAAAATGAATTTTAATTGGCCCATTGTAAATTAGAGGGCAAAAGAACTCCGCATCAAATCCCTGCGTATAATATAAGAGAGCTTCAGAGACGGCGTTTAAAATCGCCAAAGAGAAGAAAAACCCCACTTTGTTAGATAAATAATCCACCAGACATAATCCAGGACAACGAGCATGATCAGGGAGTATGCATTGTCTAGCGGCTTCTGCAAACTGTTTGAAAAAAATGGATAATAAGAAACCCATCATGACAGAGGACTATTTGCAGAGAAAATAAAATGCAAATAAAGGTCTTTATCATTTTGTGTGATTTATTTTTTATTTTATTTTTTTTTTTTCATCTTTTTTGCTCGCTGATCACGAAATCTGATTACCTACTATTGGCGCTTCAGCTCCACAGCCTAATTGTTTCCAGTAACGGGTATCACACCGATCGGGATAGATAGCTAGTTTAGCTATCTACACAGCTCACATTCTAGACGACTCGGAAATCATGAAAATACTTAATTCAACATTATGAATGGAGAAAAGAGATTTTTTAATTTTAAGAAGTGATATCTACACTTTGCTGAGGAGAACCCATTTTTGGTGTACGGGCCCTGGCGGGGGGTAGCAACCCACAGAAGCATATTATTTCCGTCATGGCTTGGTGTCATTAACCAAGCCAACGACAGTGCCCCGCATATATACATCACTTATTTATCCCGGAAACCAACCATCCCTTCAAGAAAAGAGTCGTGTGACGTTGTGTGCTGTCGGCGTTCCTGGAAAATCCCACCAGTCGGCACTCACCAGTGAAAATTGGCTCCGAATGGGAAGAAGCGCTTATCAGCCGGAATCCCACCATCCCATCTAAGTGGTGGATAGGACACTATATATAGCAGAATAGAGTATTTTCTCCACAAAATTGATTCTTTCATCGACCAGAAATTTTGAAACACCATCCCCTAGTAAAATTTATCTGGAAAAATGACTTCTAACGCTTGGTATGTTTTAGACCGCCCTATGGTTCTCGGGGAAGGGCCTATATATCGTGCATCAGACAATACACTTCATTACGTGGACTGCATTAATACTCCGTGCCAATTGCATATTCTCCAGCTTACCCCGGAAGGCGATGCTGCTTTCCCTCACACTGATTTGAGCAAAGCCTCTGTGGAGAATGTGAACAAAGACATCCCGGGATTGCGAGTCATAAATCTCGAGGACTCCGTCACTGTGATGTTCTTCCGTCGCAATGTTCCTGGTTCCTACATATGCCTCTACTACCAGGGCATAGCCTTCATGGACGAAGCTACCGGTAAGCTGGATGTCGTGAAGGAGATTATCCCTACTGAAGACCGCCATATCCGTCGCTTTAACGATGGCGGTGTCGATGCCAAAGGACGCATGTGGGCAGCCGAGATCGATGTCCATGCTTTGGCTACTGGCCCCAAGAACCTTGACAGCTCTTACGAGTTGCTCGGACGGCTCTGGCGATACGACCCCGCTGATGGATCTTGCGTTCTGATGGAAACCGGATTGGCCTGCGGCAATGGTCTTGCCTGGAGCCCCGACAACACTGTTATGTACCTGAATGATTCTGCGGCCCAGAAAATATATGCCTACGACTTCGATCTGGAATCGGGAAATATCTCCAACAAACGGCTTTTCTACGATGCCCGAGGCACATCGGACGAACCCGATGGAATGGTGGCTGACACTGATGGAAACTTATGGATTGCGATGTTTGGCGGTTCCAGGGTTGCAGTGATCAGCCCTGAGGGTAAGCTGGTGAAATCGATCGAATACCCTGCACGGAACCTGGCCTGCACCACCTGGGGTGGACCCAAGAATAACATTTTGTACACGGTGAGCGCAGTCGATAAGAAACAGCGCGATGCCAATGACCAAGGAGGACATATTTTCCGTCTGGTCACTGATGCCACTGGTCTGGTGAAAAACGAGTTCGCTGGTTGAATTCGTTTGAGACGCCGATCATCAATAAAGAGAGGAGAGGGAGATCCCGTATTTAAGGTTTTTCGCTAATAACATATAGGGTTTTTGTTCTCCCCTCCTCCCTCTCTCATTAGTGTTGGGTTGGATTGCGATGGATATTTTCCTTATATCTGGGCCAATAATAACCCGCCTAGGGTTGGGTTGCCTAGCGACCCGGCCGCCTCCTCAGCTTGTTTTAACCATATAGTTTTTTAGAATTGCCATATCACATTGTTTTCTAAGTAGACACTATTTCCGGAGTTCGTATAGATAGATAATGCAGAACAAAGAGCAGGGAGGCAACAGCCTGATGCCACCTGGATTTAGCATGCTATCTGATATACCAGTTGGATCCGGGATATGTGCTAATCCCATCCCACCACAGCCGCCCACATCTCGGCCTACTTTCTCGATCGCCTCCCACCAACTACTTCCTACCTCTCATTCTACTACAAAATCGAAGGCGAATCTCGTTCAGCCAGTTCATATACCCGGTATGCCTGACGGCCCGAGGTTTCTGTGTACTGAGCCTGGCTGTACACGCTCTTTCCTGCGCCGGGAACACCTCAACCGACATCGGATGACCCATAACCCGGCCAATGCTCTTACCTGTCCAATCTGCAATCATACCTGTTATCGTAAAGATGTGTTGACTAGGCACATTTCTCGACGGCACAAAGAAGACGAAGAAAGAGCTCTTGCTGCTTTGGATTGGTCTGACTCTTCTCGACATTCTACGAAATCGGGAAGCACATCAGATCAGCCGGAACGGCAGGTCGCTAACGCCTTGGATTCCAATGCTGATAGTGACGCTGCTACTAATTCTGCTATCGCGCAAACCACACCAGTTCAATCATCACCCACTGTTTCCCCTCAATCATTACTGGCTTTAAATGATCGTTATTCTGAAAATCACGGTGTATCCTTTCTCGGGGAAACTTCTATTGAAGGCACCACTTTCGACGATAATATTACGTGGCTTTTTGAATCCACTGACGAACCACTAAGTATCTCACCACCGGATGCCCAACTTTTCTTACACTCCGCCCGAGGCGATATCGAAGCTACTATACCTCAAAGTTTACCTATGTCTTTAACTCCCGCGTCTGAAGAAGCGCGCAATAGCGAGTTGCAATGGAATAGGGTATCCGAAAAGATCATAAAGTGTTTATTTGGAATCGAGTCTCAACCGGGTGGCTCACCTCTGGAAGGCATCACACTCTCGAATATATACTCCGAATCTTTGTTAAAAACGCGATATTTTTACCCAGAAGTTCTGAAAACTCATTATGAACTCTACTTCTCTAATTATCACGATCATTTCCCTGTTGTACACAAGCCTACTTTTCTTGCCAACCCCGAAAAAATACATCCTTTACTTATGGTAAGCATAATTACTCTTGGCACATCTTTTTCTACAACTTATTTTCAAGTTTCCGTTGAACTTCATGCTCGCTTACGGTGGTTGGTTTTAAGTCATCCAAAGTTGACCAAGCCACCATTATGGATACTACAAAGCTTGCTTCTTATCCAGGCATTTGAGAAAATGCTTGGTCCTCGGGAACTACATGAACTGAGCACCACATTCCATGGTGCAGTGGTTTCTGTTTTAAGACGCGGCCAATTATCTGTTCTCGAGCCAGAAGCTGGCGCTACTTCATCCGATCTTAACACAATTTGGAATCGGTGGATTGAAGTTGAATCGACCAAGCGCTTAGTTTGTTTAGCTTTTATTATGGATGCACAACATGCAGTATTATTTGGGCACCATCCTTGTATGTCGGCCAATGAAATACAGATCAGCCTACCCTGTCCGGAATATGCTTGGGATTGTCCTACAGCGGAATCTTGGTGGGAGATGTACGCGCAGCATCACAGTAAAGACGAACCACTATTCTTACACTCTTTGCGTGCTTTACTGCAAAGAAGACCACTGAATGCTCGAACGTCCCATTTTTCTCGTCTTTTACTAATTCATGGGCTGTTCAGTGTCGCTTGGCAAGTTCAAGAGTATGATGCTGCTTCTTTAGGAATTAACAACACTAACCCTGCATCTCAAACGGAAGAATGGAAAGAGGTATTATTAAAAGCCATTGAAACTTGGTCGTACAGCTTATTTGGACAGCAGTCATTGAGCACGGAAGTCAGCAAAGCGTTACACCGCATGTCATATGTTGCGTTGCATCTTGCTCCTACCAATGTAGTGGACATCTTAGTATACGCAGGATATCCGTCATTGGACGGCAGAAGCTTGGGACGACGCGACTTCAACAGGTCTAAAGCAAGCGTGAATGCTTGGGCGAAGTCATCTAGAGTCGCATTAAACTCTGTACGACATGCACTGCTATTGATTCAAGAAACCATGTTTATGGGTGGACCATACGGAGGCTCACAATATACAACACCAACCTATACTGCTGCAAATGATAAAGTTGCATTACGGCCATGGTGTCTATTTCTTTCGACATTAGTTTGTTTAGCTTACTGTGCTGCGACCGAAGGAGGAGTGGTTTTCGATGCTCCATCGGCCAACATCTGGACTGCCGCTGAGGATTACTTGGTACATACCATTCAACGAATAACTCAATGGCTCGATTCCGGTGCGGCCCATCATTCTCGAGTGAAAGTTTTTGATGCTACTTTATTACAAGGGCTGTGCCTTGCAGTAGCTCATGCCTTGGAAGGTACCCAGTGGGAACTATTGGACGATGCTCAAACATGTTTGAACAATTTAATCACGTCTTGTCGAAGACCGACTGTTGAAAATACAGATAACAAGGCGTAAGTGTTATTATTAGCAAGAAAGAAAAAAAAGAATTAAAGAAAAGAAAATTAAAGAAAAGAAAATATGAAAAACAAACACAGACGAACGAAGGGGGAAAAATGGTGACGTACGATCGGAAGGAGAACTATTAATATGAGAAATGTATGATATTAATTGCGAATGATTTATCTAACAACTAGATTTGATGGAAAACAAAAGAGTTTATACATATTAATAGATATATAACTAAGTAATCATTTATAAAGCAGCCGTCAACTCAATTTCGACATCGGTGTTCAAAGGAAGGGTCTTAACTGCTACACAGGTGCGGGCGGGCTTGGGGTCAGGGAAGAACTCTCCGTAAACCTCATTGACTGCGGCAAAGTTGTCCATATTATCAAGGTAAACATTGACCTTTAAAACCTTGCTCATGTCACTTCCAGCGGCCTTCAAGACTGCTTCGAGGTTCTTTAAGCATTGACGAGCGCGGTCGACAACAGTACCGCCGATAATTTGGCGGGTGACGGGGTCGGCGCCGGTCTGGCCAGAGCAGTAGACGGTATTACCGTGCACAATAGCCTGCGACAACACAGGGATAGGAGCCGGAGCGTTCTCGGTCAAAATAGCAGTGCGAGACATTATCAAGCTAGATTTAATAATACAAAGCAGTAATTTAACACAGACTAGGCTATATATATATAGCCTGCGATGGGTTTTTGTGGGCTGGTGGGCGTTCACCATATCAGTCCCACCGGGTGGGAGCTGGGCGGTCCAGCCGGTATGCCTATGCATGCCATGGCCCGGCCCTGAAAAATCTATATAAAGAGGCATTCAGCCTGCAGGCTGATAAATTTAGAATCAAGAAAAAAAAATCAACTATAATGACTGCACACAACCCCCCTTACCCATTGGCCCCTGAGATTCTGCCTGTATTGGACAAGCAGTACGAAGAGTTCTACAACAAGTACATAATCAACCTTCAGCAGGTTCACTACCAGCCTGTTGAAGCCTCCCGAAGTTCGGGAACTTTGATTCCCGGTGCCTCTGAACCTCTTCCTGTGGCTTCAATCAAGGACTACTCGATCAAGCGCACTGAGACCACTGGCCCCGATGTTGCGGTGCGTGTCTTCACCCCGGAGGGCGATGCTCCCGAGGGAGGATGGCCGATCTTTTTGTACATGCATGGCGGAGGTTGGGTTCTTGGTAACATCAACACCGAAAATGTCCACTGTACATTCTGGTCCAACAAGGGTGGCTGTATCACTGTCTCTGTCGACTACCGCCTCGCTCCGGAACATCCCTACCCTGCTGCTTTCGAGGACACCTGGGAAGCCTACAAGTGGGTTCTTGCCAATGGTGCCAGTCTTGGTGGAAACGTGAACAAAATTGCTGCTGGCGGGTCTTCTGCTGGCGGTAACTTGACTGCTGCCCTTACCTTGATGGCTGCCGAGCGCCAACTAGGTAAGATCATGTTCCAGGTTCTTATTGTTCCGGTTACCGACAACACTGCCGACGATCGCTATGAGTCGTGGCGCAAGTACGGCCAGATCACTCCTGCACTTCCTGCCGAGAAGATGATCTGGTACCGTGTGAAATACTTGCCCGATGAGGCTACTCGCACCGAATGGAAGGCTTCCCCTATCTTTGGACCTGACGAGTTGGTGAAGCAAGCTCCTCCTGCGTACTGTGCTTTTGCCGAGTTGGACGTTCTCCGTTCTGAAGGTGAAGCCTATGCTGCCCGTCTCAAGTCCTTTGGAATTCCTGTTGAACAGAAGGTTTACAAAGGCGTCCCTCATGTAGTTATGGCTATGAATGGCGTGCTGGACCGCGGCCAAGAGTTGGTGGATGATGTTTGCGCTGCTTTACACAAAGCATTCTATGAGTAAAGCGTGCGAACATGTCTATAAGATAGAAGCCATGTACGTATGTATGCTTTTTCTTTCTTTCTCTTTCTATATCTTCATGAGTTTTGATAGAAACATCATGTGAACTTGAATGCTCAGAACCTCTTCGTATATAGCCAATGAAATTATTACCTCACAAAAGCATAATTTTTTTTTTTTTTAAAAAAAAATTCATTGACTCCTATGTAAAACTAGTCATGTAGCTGGTTACAACTGATATTTTTAGTATATTTCAATAGAATAATTTTATCCAGACGTTTTAGAGAATTTTTTATTTTACTTCACTTCACTTCACTTCATTTTATTTCTATTTTCTACTTTTTTTTTTCTTTCTTTATTATTCTTTAAACACCTGTGACACATTACTGTAGAAAACATACCGTTTCGGTCTGGTAATTATAGCCTTCTTCGGAATAGACAGTATTACAAATTAAGGTTTTGTGATATCTGTCACACTTTGATGACCGGTAGCTTATCAGCCCACAGCTGCTGCAACTTAATAGAGTAGAAGAAATCCTGATAGATAATAAACCAATTAAAATATTACTAGTCTTATCGGATCAAGGGATCATATCGCCAAATTATGCGGGGAATAGAATATCCCACCGTGGATACGGTAATCTCATATGGAAGCCGCCCATAATATGCGTCCGATTAAGGTTTTCCCCAGAAAAAAAGATTTCCTGATTAGGCAATAAAACACCCGCCGCGATGCTAGTGGTGGGCGTGTACGAATAATCTCTCCTTACATTACCAGCAAATTTTCAGTTTATACGAACAACACTTAGCTTGCCACAGTGGGATGATAAGACTTGCACAGGAAGTATTTATATCCTTAGTTTAGGTGTTGTTCGTTTACTGATCCTATAGACTGAATCCTTTAGATCCCCGCAGGATTATATCAGTTTAGATCAATGAAGAGTCCTCGAAACTGCCTCAAAAGTATTGAGTTGGAGTCCACTCCTCTCCAAAACGATGATTTGCTGCCTACTCCTCCTGAAAAACAGACATGGAACTGGTTCAATTTTTTCATGTACTGGTTCTCTGAATCTTGGGCGGTTTCCACCTGGACCCTGGGTAGTTCCCTGATGTCTGGAGGCGGAATGAACATTTACGAAGCTATCATCTGTGTCTTTTTCACGAACTTGATTATCTCCATTATTATTGTCTGCAATGGCCGAGCCTCTGCGATGTACCACATTGGATTTCCGGTTCTGAGTCGAGTCTCTTTTGGTATTTATGGATCTTATTTTGTGGTCGTGATGCGTGCCATTCTGGGTATTATTTGGGCTGCGGTGCAGATGTTCATGCTTGGCCAGTTCATCTGCGTCATTCTCCGATGCATCTTCACCAGCTTCTCCTCGCTTCCCAACCATATTCCCGAAGATCAATACGTCACCACCCAAGAGATCACTGGCTACTTTATTGCATTTGCCATTCTGTTGCCCTTCATGCTGGTCCCTCACCACAAGATCCGCCATCTGTTCTCCGTCAAGGGAGCTTTGGTTCCTTTTGCTGGAATGGGTATTGTTATCTGGGCTTGCACCGTCAACGGTGGCGTGGGTTCTGCTGATGCTTTAGTCGACTACTCTATTCGAAATGCCGGCACCACCGCTTATGCCTTCTCAGTTCTTAGTCAGATGAACAGTATTTTCGGCGCTTCTTCAGCTTTGGTTGTAACTGTTCCCGATTTGGCTCGTTTCTCCAACAAACCCCACGCCCAGGTTTGGGGTCAGATTTTTGCTCTCCCTGTGGCCCAGACTCTTTGTGCTGCTTTCGGTATCATCACAACCTCTGCTCTCTATGAATACTATGGAGAGATCTACTGGAATCCGTATGACATGTTGAACGGCATTTTGGATCACAGCTATAACTCGTCTTCCCGTGCTGGATGCTTTTTTGCTGCTCTGTTCTTTGCATTTGCCACTCTTGGCACAAGTATTGCCTGTAACATCATCCCCTTTGCTGCTGATGTTACCTGTCTCATGCCCAAGTATATAAATATCATTCGAGGTCAATTTGTCTGCCTTTTCATTTCTCTTGCGGTCGTGCCATGGCAAATTATGCGCAACGCCTCAACTTTCTTGAACTTTTTGGGTGGCTATAGTATTTTCCAAGGTCCCGTGGTTGGAATTATGATTGCTGATTACATTCTCCGTCGGGGCAACATTGAAGTTCCTCTGCTTTACACCACCGACCCCAGTCCATATTGGTATTGGAAAGGTGTTAGTGTTCGAGGAATGGCTTGCTTCGTGATTGGATTTATTCTTCCATTCCCTGGTTTCTGTGCTACGTTGGCTGGTTCCACTAGTATTTCTGTTGGGGGATTCCGTCTATTCAATTTAGGTTACATTCTATCCATCACTATGGGATTCTTGTCTTATTTGGTTTCTGGCTATATCTGGAGATTACCGGGTATCGACAAAGACCAAGTCTGGGAAGAAGACGCCAAAATTGTCGCCAGTTACGATGTTTCCTCTGATAGTGACAACGACAAAGTTATCCACGTCGAACCGAAGGCTGCATGATCTCTAATATTTCTTATGTTTTCGGTCTATCTATGTTGAATGTACAATCAGGTAGTTATTACTTTTTTTTTTGTTTCTTAATTATTGTTATTCGTGTTTTTCTATAGAATTTAAAGTTTTTGTATTGTTGATTAATGATATTCAATTTTAGGCGATTCCATGGTGGGGATCGTGCGGGTCACAATCTCTCGGGAAACAGCCATATACTACTCACTGATTATCAGTAAAAATAATAATGAAGCTATTTCAACTAACATTACATTTTTTTTTTTTTGATCAATAGGTATTGTACATATATTTAAGACAGGATCTTAAAGCAAGCAAAATATAGGATTGATAATCGTTAAATTATTGATTGTGCTCGCAGCAACATCACATAGTACACTTGGATTGGTGTTATATATCACTAGACAACTAATGAACGAATGCCCAATTCGGCATTCGACACAAAAAACCGACTTTTCAATATTACGATTTTACAGTGGGGAAACTAGTTTCAGACTTGTTCATAATTTGGATCATTGTTATTCTTCTATTATGATTTTACTGGATTAAATGGGTACGGCAAATACTATACATAACTTGTCTTCTAATATTAAAGAAACAATTCTTCAAAATATCTTCTAATATCTAAGCGCTAGCAATACCGGATAAGCGATTCACTGTGTAATATTATTATTATCATCTAATAGCCGGTTTAGTAGTAGTATTATACTTTAGCGAAGAGTGCTTCGGCTACAAACCTTATTTGAGATCTAAAACCTTAATAAGGTTTATATGTGAGTTTCGGATCTACTTATCCAATCGCCAGGCAAGGCTCATCAGTCATACTCGAAAGTCCATAGGGAAGATAAAGATAATGATTCATTACAGAAATAAGACAAATTAAGATCTATGTATCCAGAAACTTCTTGGTAGCTTTAGACATGATTGCTGTTTATTTCTGCCCGTTTTTATAAGACTTTCTATAGAGATAATTCTCTTTCATTGGTTTAGAGTGTTGTGATATAGGCTACGACTGAATACAGCAGGAAATGCGGGGTAGATCACGAAGATAGTTACCGACATCACACAAAGAGGAAAGGAACCGAGCTGGAATAATTACCGTGGCAATAATGGCATTAAAAAATACTATAAATACGAACGATTCCTAAACTATTAGACCAATCTCACCACCCAATATCAATAAAGCAGACCATAAATGGGAGAAACAGATTACGATATCATAGTGATTGGCGGCGGATTTAGTGGCTGCTATTTAATGCACCACCTTCGCAAAGCAGGATATAAGATCCATGGGTTTGAAAGCGGAAGCGAGCTCGGCGGCACTTGGTGGCACAACAGATATCCTGGTGCCCGAGTAGACAGCTGCGCTCCACACTACGAGCTCAGCATCCCTGAAGTCTATCATTCATGGAAATGGACTGAAGCTTACCCTGGACAAAAGGAGTTGTTGGCTTATTTCCGTCACATGGACAAGACAATCAACCTGAGCAAGGATTTCACCTTTAACATCAAGTTGGAAGATGCCATATTCGATGAGAAGACCTGCCGCTGGAACCTGAAGTTTGACGATGGGTCCACTGCATCTTGCCACTGGTTTCTTCCCTGCTTAGGCTTATCTGCAGCGCCCCTGACCCCATCCTGGAAGGGGCTTGAGGACACTTTTAAGGGCGAAGTGTATCATACTAGGGACTGGCCGGAAGACGCCGAGTTGGCCGGCAAGAGAATTGCTATTATTGGTACCGGCTCAACCGGAGTGCAGTGCATTCAGGAAGCCGGACCGGTAGCCAAGGAGCTGTACGTCTTCCAACGCAGCCCCAACATGGCACTGCCTATGCCGCAACGAAAGCACGGCCCCGAAGACGAGCAGGTTCGGCTCGATGAATGGGAGAAATACTACAAGAACCGTGCAGTGACATTCACTGGGTTTAACATGGAGAATCTGGGCCGTAATTTCGCAGACGATACGCCGGAGCAACAGCAGAAAGCCCTGCGCGAGGTCTGGGACAAGAAGGGCTTTAGCATGTGGGTAGGCGGGTATGCCGATGGATTTGTAAGCGAAGAAGCTAACACTGCTACTTATGAATTCTGGCGTGACCGTGTACGGGAAAGAATCAATGATCCCAAAATAGCTGAGAAACTCGCTCCGACCAAGCCTCCTTATCCGTTCGGAACTAAGCGTCCTTCGATGGAGACTCATTACTATGAGCAGTTCAACCGCCCCAACGTTCATTTGATCGATGTTAACGAGGAGCCAATAGTCGAGTTTACCGAGGACTCCATTGTAACCCCCAATGGCAAGTACCAGATCGATCTGCTCATTCTTGCAACCGGTTTCGATGCTCTTACTGGCCCGTTCACTCGCATCAACATACGCGGTCTCGAAGGTAAGTCACTTCGCGACAAATGGACCAAGGAAGGCGCCTCGACATATCTCGGTATAGCTACTCATGGATTCCCTAACATGTTTTTCCTCGGAGGACCTCAATCGCCGGTCGCATTCAGTAACAACCCATCGACGATCGAGCTCCAGGGTAACGTCATCATATCTTTGATTCAAGAAGTGGATCGAAAGAAGATTCCTATGATCGACCCAACCAAGGAAGGGGAGGACGATTGGAGCGCCAAAGTACGACATCTAGGAGAAGTTACCTTGTTCCATAAGACCACCGGATGGTATATGGGAACCAATGTAGCTGGTAAGAAGCCCGAGCTCATTTGCTGGTTAGGCGGTTTACCGCAGTACCGAGATTTCCTGCAAGAATCTCTTTCTCTTAAAGACTATAATGTCTCAGTAAGTTCGTGATAGTTGCTATTAGTCAATATATATATATATATAAATATATGAATAATATGGGATATATATACACTAGCTAATCATTGCGAATAAAGTATAATTGGAATCAGTTCAGCAAAATAGCCGTAAAGACTATACTCATCTCTTTGGATAATATTATCTGCGGCTAATTAATACATGTCAATAGTCTAAGTACAATATATTTTCTTTTTCTTCGGCTGATAATCAAGGCAAGTTCGTCGGCTCGAAGTCAAGATTACGCGTTTGCTATTGGCTGAAATTGCGGGGTCCAGCGATAATAGATCTGATAATTCAATCTACCATTATCGTCTTTTCTCCTGCATAGTTTTCATGGCTAAACCACAATTAAGACGAAGAAAAACATTAAGTGCGTGTGACAAGTGCCGTAAACATAAATTGAGGTGCGAAGATACCCGTCCTTGTCGATCCTGCGCAGATCGAGGCGTAGAATGCTTTACTTCTCAGATGGTAGTGTTCGATGGCAAGGGCGGCCGACCTCGGGCCGAAAACATATCTTGGTTTGATCCTTTAGATAAAATAGCATTCGATGTAAAAATTGGACCTGCTGTTCCTGTAAATTTTGATTTGAAGGACTGCTGCCATATCCTTCAGCTTAACTATCAAGAAGGCATGGTGAAGCTTGAAAGTTTGGAAGACTGGCAAGATGATGATATTAAATCATCTCCAGACAATCAATTGGAACCGACTGCAAAAGTGGACCCGAATTTTCTGGAATTGAAGAGCTCAGGAATATTCGATGGTGTTAGAAATGTTCCTATACCTGAGTTTTTCGGTCTAGAGCCTATGCCGTCTCGGCAGCAACTGGATACCTTATTTATCCGGTATTTTGACTCTATGCAATGGTTTCTACATCTTCTGGTTCGGGAATTATTTGAAGTAGAGTATGACTTGTTGTTGGACCAGGGGTTTGTAGCCCCCGAGCAATTGACTTCGGCCTGTATCATTGCAGTCGTATTTCTTCTGGGATTGCGTAGTTCAAAAAATGATCCTCTGCGAAAGGAGATTGAGGCAAACTTAGTGAAGGTGTGTGAGCAATACAGAGAGATATTATGCGATCCTGACAGAAGGCCGCCGGATAATCTGCAAACTGTTCAGTTTCTTACTCTTTATGGAGCATATCAGCTGTATTTCGGATCTCCTCCGTATGCTTGGCACATAATGTCAGATGCATTGGATCGAGCAACAGCAATAAACTTATCCGAGGAGCCTCCAGAGGACTTGTCTCCAGTACAAAAGGAAGCCCGGCGATTGATTTGGTGGGCATTGTATTTCTTTGATCGGTTCCATACAATGTCTCTGGGATACTCTTTAGGAGTGAAAACTTTAGGCGAACAACCAAATGTATCTTTTCTATTTGTGCATTGGACACCAGCCCAGAAGAACGAATCCTTACTGGTTGAATACCATTTGCAAAAATGCAAGCTATATACATTGGCCTCACAAGTCACTGATTTGCAACAGCGTATAGGACAATCAACTTTCGAGCTTCTCCGTAGTGAATATGAATTCGACCGACTCTATCGAGCTCTTTTGAATTTTCAGAAAAACATCCCTGACTTTTTATCGTTCGATAAGCTTCAAGATTGTACTGCGAATGACTCACATATGGTTACGTTAACCAAATTACAGGCTATTGTGTTGCAATTTGGATACGATACCGTGCTTTTTACTCTGTGCAGTCCTTATCTGTCAGTGACTTCTGCATCCTTACGATCAACCTTAGTCGAGCCCCAGGATCTGGCAGATCTAGAAATGCAGCGAAACATCAACTTTCGTCGGTGTAAATGCACAGCCTTAAGAACCTCTTATCTTTGCAAATACCCCGCTCTTTTAAAAGAGGCTCTGAAAACCATGTCAACATCACTATTCATTGCTCATTCATTTACAACCGGCGCTCTACTATGTATGCTGGCACTGAAGGATCCCGTTGACTCTGAAAGAGAGGAGATTGACCAAGCACTTGAGCGAATCTGTATCACGATCGATACCTTAAAAGACAGCTGGGTACCTGCATTGCAAGCTTTAGAGGTACTAGGAAGTTTATGGAAGTTTGTGAGATCCAACGCGGTGGTATCAGCAGTGGGGTCCCTCGACCCGGAAACGTTGCTAGCACAGTATTTCGCAGAGTCTGGACTCAGCGAGGTTTTAGGTCCTGATGTACACGAAGGATCATTGCTAGTGTTTCAGAAGGCACTTCATGATTGTTGGCAACGCACCACAACAACCGCAGAATCCAAGAAAACTCGAGTAGCTACGGCTGACTAAAGAAGTTATTAGGGAATGGGAGTGTGGGTTAAGGGAATATTATTATAGGGTACAAATAAATACATGGATTATAATGATGATAAATACAGCCAATCTGATAACAATTAAGTACAAAATTATAATTAAATAAAAAAAAACTTGGGGCTTACCCGGGTTCGATCCGGGGTCACCTGCAATTACGGTTCTCCGCAACTGAGCTTCGCTAACCCGAAGCAGGCATACTACCACTATACTATAAGCCCTAACCCAGGTTCTCCACTGTACTAACAAAGGAGAATTTCCTTAGAAACTGAATAAAGATCTATATATATCCAAGTTTGAAGATACACGATAATATTGCACTTGTATCCGCAGTAGTTTTTATGTGCTACAGTTATTTAAGCCATTTTATGTTTATATTATTAACATTATTCATGATGGTAAGATGCGGAAGCAATTGATTGCTGAATTTCTGGTTGTAGTAATTCGTTCAGTGGGTAGACCAAACTAGCTTCATAGGCTGCGATAACAGTTTCGTCACTAATCGGAGTCTCATAAACCGCCAAAGCTTGAATGCAATTAGAGTGTCTAACGATGGCCTGTCGAATTTCAGGAGAGATAGGATCGTTCTCATCGGAATATATCGTCCACTCTGAGTCTTCTTCTAGGCGTGTTATTGATGTAGTAGGTTGGTCCGCGGAATCTATATGTTTTGTCAGCCATATCATTCCGTTGATGCCCAGTAGCATATCTACTCCACCAGGTAATACTGAGCGATTAGTCCGACTCCGTACAACCAATTGTGAAGGAACAACAACCAAAAATCCATTGCGAAGTTTACCGTACTTTAGCGACCGAGTATGTAAAGCTGCTGCACCGTCCTGAAAAACACTCTGCACTTCAGCATTGAACAAGTCTCCCTCCTTCAAAATAGAACGCATCTGAATTTCATCCGATTCGGACTTTCGCCGTAAAATACCTCCAGGTAAATTAACCGAGCCTAACATTAAGACACCGGCCTGGGCTGCACAGATCTCAACTTTCCATCGCTTTAAAGACACCTCCAAGACACGACCGATAACATGATCGCCGATTTCCGGCTGATATCGTCCTCGTATGCTCTTCACTGACAATAATCTATTGACTCTGACCACAGAACCAGCCACAGAAGCATGCAAAGACGGCTGAATCAAATAAGTCCCGTGACCTCGCATCCAAGTGGTATCGTCCGTGATTAGCTCGCCGGGAGTCACAACAGCATGGCGAACTATTTCTTCATCATCAATAAGATTTGCCGGCCGATCTTGAGCTACTACGATAGACATTATTAAATAGTAACAAACGGTAGAGAATTGTGAATTTATAGTATGATGTAAAAGGAGGAAGACGTAGGTAGGTTGAAGAGATTGAGAAACCAGAAATTAGGAAATTGAGGATAAATTGGGAGTGGGATGGGAGGAAAGGTTTTTTTTTGTGAGAAAAGTGTATCGCAGAGAAAAAGTGTAAAAAGTATAAGGAGATGGATGAAGAAGACGGAAAAAAAAATGAGTAAACACGAAGACATTTTGGTATCATTCAGCCAGTTTTTTTAGGTGGAGCTGCCGATAAAACACCAGGAAGAAATTCTTGGTCCAATGTCTTAAATATTCCCACAGCAAATACAAGGAAACCAACTATCACTAGTCCCGTAGTAAAAAACAGAGCAGTCGGCCCCGAGAGGTCTATCTTCTGACAAGCATTTCCTGCCCAGTAAGTAGTACGATGGGATGTTTCATTGTAAGTGGATTTGCAGCTGCATTTGTAGCAAGAGCCAACTTTAGAACAAGAACCATGTCCAGAGCAGTTTGCGGTTAATTCTGTGCACGCATCCAACGACGCAAAGCACCATTCAGTGCTAGTAATATCGAGTGGGTAGGCAGAGCCTTCTTCCTCAGCAGTCGATACCGAGGCGGCTTGGGACTCTTGGGAAGAAACACCATCATCGCGGCGATACAACTTATCCAATCCTGTCTGAGAAACACCAGCAATTGCTACCGCCAAATTAGTGGATTCTTTTTGAAGCTGTGCCAACCACTGGAGAGCAGCAGCGGCAGCCTGGTCCTGAGCTGGAGCAATCACAACGGTTTGTGGAGTTTCTAAGGCTTGAGAAATAGCATCATGGGCTGATTCCAATAGCGAGGATCCTTTGGCTTGTATAGTTGCCAAAACGCGACCTTCTTGCGTTTCAGACACCAAAAGTCCCAGTCGTTGAATGAGGGACGCAAAGGAGTCAGAAAATGCTGAGGCTTCGCCATTGTTCACAATAGCCTGAATAACCGGAAAAGGCAGTTTCTTTTCAGCTGATTCTGGCAAAACTAGCAATACCCGAGAAGTCTTTCCTGAAAATGGCATGGCACTAAAGTCCATTACCTGTTGTACACCAGGCTTAGATAATTGCAGGTCAGCATCGAGAAATGATGCTAGTGCTCGATTAGCTGAATCAGCATCTACCGACTGCACAGTATTTGACTCCGAAGCCACTGCAGCAAATGCTGCTAAGACTCGGCTGGCAAATATTAATATGGGCAGCATGGTGGTGTGTGTATGAGGGAATGGGTGTGAGTGGGCCTGGGAAGAAGAGAGAGTATTTATTCCCACTCACTCACTGTTGGGACTGTCCGATCGTCTTCCCAAGAATTACCGAAATGAGAGAGAGATAAGCGTTATCAGGAGTTATTGGTTGTAGGTCCCCAGAGTATTTCAGCAGGACTAGCTCTAAATGAATTGATCCTGTTATTATGCGCAGCAGTGGCTTCGGCAACATATTTTCGTATTTTGGATTTTTTGCCTCCAGTTTTGGGTCTTATGTTCCCAACATATGCTTCTAACCAAGCAGGACATGAACTCTCCAGATCCATACCTGGTTTAACTGCAATTCCAGAAGTAGCAATTATAGAGTTTTTCCCTGGTATTTCTCTGATTTGCTCATAAATTTCATTCTGTGCCAATTCTGAATCACCAACAGAACTTAACAAGTAATGAGAACCCAACTCGAACCCAACACATAAACTCAATCCGGCTGATTCAATAGGTATATTCAACATATACCACTGACGCGAGTGTTCGAGACGCTTATATCTTTTTAGGTATTCAGAATATTTATCAGTCGTCTCACTATAACTTGATAGTCGGGATAACATATCGGCCTGACCATTTTCGATCCCGGGAACGTAATCAGATTTAGCATTTAAATCCAAGAAATTTTCCAACCAGACATTGGTCTTATCCAAAACTCCTAATTTCTTGATGCCGCTGTTTACATACTTGAATGCGCTGTAATCTGAACGGATTGTCAAGTCTCTGCCAGCTAAGATATCGTGCCAGTGAGCCGTCGTCTGCTTGATGGTATACATCTCGTGGTTATATAGATCCTTTGAATTTTTTAATGTTTCCGCAAATGTAGCGGAGATATAGAAACTGGAGTTGTTGTAAGGGGCTTTTCCTGGAGAAGCTTGTTTCAATATGGCACCCATACCCCCTTTACTGGCATCAGTATGAATAATGAGTGGGTTGCGAAGATCCAGTGGATTTTGCATAAGAAGGTCACAGGCTAGCCTGGAAGCGACTTTGATGATTTGTTCAAAGTTTTTGACATAATGTACTTTTGGCGATTCCATAATGGCCTGAACATCCAAGAACGCCTGGGGTAGTTGGTGCAATCCAGCCTGATCAGCTAAAATTTGGAGGATTTGGACAAATGACTCTAACAGTTTTGCACTACGAGGAATGTCTATATCAAAGAGAGCCTTGGCCGAGTTTTCGTGGTTAATTAGACCATGGGGAAAGATTCTGGCGCCGCCCAATGCAGGAG
>JAJMFE010000077.1:0-40352 GCA_030574555.1 Tortispora phaffii | reverse complement strand
GCAATAAGTAGAATTGTATAAATTTAGTACATACAATTATATACATTGAAACAAATAACTACCATAAATGTCGTAAAAATCCATTCCAGTCATAATCAGTTTACTTTTAGGGGTCATGAGGATGGGTGGTGCCCTTCACATTATGTTTTCGGAGCAACGGCAGCATGGTGCCGTTTAGGCTTCTTTATAAACCAATCCAGCCTCCACATCATCTTCTATATCCGAGGGATCATATGCTGTGAATCGAACTGCTATTAGTGACACGGCTGTCAGTAATCCGGAAACAGTAAAGACCAAATCGGACCATCTATCCACCATACTTACGTCTAATCTAGCACCGATCGCAGAAGAGATCGCCCCAGATAATGTTAAAGGTAAGTTTGATCGGAGCAACAATGATGTGGCTACAACATACGACCCAACTAGTTCGCATGTCAGTAATGCAAACAGATCCGAGCGGTAGTCAAAGTGACGAAATACCCGTTTGAACAGTCGTTGTGTCGACATCATCGAGGAAATCGAACACACAAATACTACACCAGACAAAAGGAACCCCATTTGCCGGCTCCATTCATCTAAATCAAGTTCTGGATCAAGATATCTAGCCCAAATTGCCAAGACGAAAGTCACCATGTCGGTCTTCTGGGCATCTTCTGAATGATGGGGCTGTAAACTTGACGTCAGTGCTCCTCGAGCAATCACTGTGTTTAAAAGCCGATACACACAATAGATGGCAAAAACATTGTAACTAGCCCAAGAAACCATTCCTGCACAGGTGTGCCGTCGTAATTGTTCTGCCTTTCGATTGCGCATTACAGCCAAGTCTTGAGTTAACGATCGTTGCAACAACTGCAGTCCTTTAATCTCTTCTTTGAGTGCCCTGATCTCCGCTTCTTTGCCTCCTAAAAAGGATGTTAGGAGCTTAGGAACAAACATATGTGATATAGATTTTTTCAGACCCCGATCTTGTTGCGGTTTCTTCGTGCTGCTGATGTAAGCCTTCAAGTTAGATTCGGAGCCAGTCAAATGAAGTTTGCTATCAGTGCTCAATAAGGAGGACAATTGAGCGTACTTATCATAAACCATGTCGTTGGTGCTTGCTATGGATTGCTCTAAACGGATAATGCTGTCGTCTGAAATCGGTTTGGAAAGGGATTTATCAAAGAATACTTCATATATGGCCGAGACAGAACCGAATCCAGAGAGTAAAGCCATCAGGATAATACCAAACATGCCCACTTGCTGCAAACAAATGTCGTTCAGAGAGACCGTCGTAGGTTTGAGAAATAATGCCAGAAAGGACGAGTACCAATTTGTTGAGTCTGAAACCAAGTGTCTGAATAATGAATCGATGACCAAGTCTAGACCGATAAGGCTAGCGTAGGCAAGAAGTCCTGCGATTAACTTAGATCGAATCGACCAGTTCAAAAGTGCCAATTTACTATAAATGTAAGTCACAGGTACTGCCAAAATCAACATAAATAACAATAGCGGGGAAGCGAACGTCCATAATAAGACTCGAGCATCACGAGAAACCCACCCAGAAACTTCACACAGTACCAACTGAGCAATAATCACAGAAAGACCGACAGTGGATGAGAAGACTATGCGAACAACAGAGCCACGAGGAGCCGAGAAGTATTTGGAAAACAGCCATCGATCGATTGAAAAGTATACCAGAGCAAAAGTAAACAGAAATGGAAGATCTTGCAGCAAACTAAGCAGAAGGGAGGATACCGTCATTAAAAGGAAATCGGTCAATCACCCCGAACCACAGATTGTATTTCCAGGCGCCACCACAGGGTCTCACCTATCTCAGGTATATAGGAGTATGAGAAAATAATTTTCCTCCAATTTAGTAATGGATCACGGGATTTCTATTCTGACAAGGATTCGGTTTAAAGAATAGAGACTTGCCTAAACCGGTGGTGTGAGGTATGGCTTGTTATTGGCTATAACAAACGTATATCCGTTGGTATAGCAACCTTGACCCCCTGGACCAGGCCCTGAAAGTAAATAGCAGCAGTCGCTATATTATATTAAAAGCACCAAATTAATAGCTAGCCAAAGCACAAACCATCGACTTGTGAAATTACTAGAATAACCATGGGGACCTTCTTTGATAAAATGCAGAGATCGTTTGTTGACGTAGAGATCACAAGCGATGGTATCAACACGGCCCAGTTTCTGGAAGCGTCCGAGTCGCTGATAGCTCTGTTCGATCTTTTGAACTCCACGGCATTTGGAGTGGTCCAAAAGGACATGACTGGCAATGTAGCTAAAATCAGGGAAAGATTGTTGAACAAACCTCTGGATGCGGAGACTCTGCAGAAATTGGTGCTGGACGAAAAGGCCAATAAGACCACCAAGGCAACCCAGGGGCTATTGTGGCTGACTCGAGGGTTGAGATTCACAGCGACAGCTATCCGCAAAAACGCCAGTAATCCTGCCGAGGAATTGACTGTATCGTTCGCCGATGCATACAGCTCTACCTTGTCAAAGTACCATTCTATGATGGTTCGTCCGGTGTTTAAACTGGCTATGAAGGCTGTGCCATATCGCAAGGACTTTTATGCTAAATTGGGGGATGATCAAGAAAAAGTAATGAAACAATTGAACGAATGGCTCGATGCATTAGAAAAGATTGTTGATATGATCGAAGAATTCTTTGAATCCGGCAATTATGGCAAAGGCTTGTAAATCGTCCATTGTCAGTAATAAAAAGAAAGAAAGAATGAAAGAAGAGAAAGATACAAATTAATATCACAACCGTACAATAAATGATTCGCTATACTGAATGATAGCAAGCGAGGAAAAAAAAAAACCACTTGAGAGATGTTCTGAAGCGGGATTGTAGAACTAACAACCATCGACAATAGACCGACGCTGCGATTTCAAAAGATTAACTAATGCACGGTATCCTGGTTCAGCTCTCCATGGACAATAGCCACGATGAGCCGTCACCATATTGAAATCCTTGTCTAGCCTAGCGATGCGGAAACAGAGAGAGCAGCGAACAAATACATTTTTACCGAATCGGGGTTCCTCGGACCAGCCACAAGCTGCAAGAGACATTGGAAGAGTCAAACCCTCACATTCTGCAGGTTTCTCAAGTTCCGGCAAATCCAAACGGGCAAAGTATTCCTGGTCTTTCTGAACATTTAACCGAGAAACCGCATAATCAATAGAGTATAGATCTGCGGCACACCCTCGCGAGGCCCAATGGCAACCTGGATAATGCGAAACCAATAGTGTCTGGTATTTTTCAGAAAGTAAGGAGTCGACCTCAGCATCATCGGTAAATTTAAGGGTATGTGTTTTGGTGCAGAGCACACACGTAACGGTGGAAGGCCCTGAGCAGATCCACCCCTGACGAGCCCAGATTGGCGCCGCCATTTGAGGATAGAGAAACTCATCAAAGGGCCATCTAGCAAACTGAAATGTCTCTAATCGATTTAACAGTGCGGTCCTGCTCCAAGGACAATACTTTGAATCAGGAAGCTTTTCGCCTGGTGTGGAGGTGGACTGGCTAGTATTGTGATTGATCTTACGTCTGTAATCATAGAGTCGTTTATATAATTCGGTGGCTTTTTTAGATGCCCTTGACGAATCACCTAAATAGGAATCGACCAGATCAGATATATTCCGTTTCATAGTTGCTGGCGAGGTAATCAAGCCCAATTAGAGAGAACCTCAGTGAAGCCGAAGATAAACATCCACCAATGGGCCGGCTTGATTGGGCTAATGGAAATATAGTACCATCTCCCTCCTTTCACATATCCGGTTATCCCTAATAACGCAACGACGATATCTAAGCCCCACTCGCGAGATACGCGAAATTAACCGACTAAGAATTAAATAATTAGATACCATGGCATACAGACGGGAACTACGAGTCGCAGAATTGGCTGTAGCTCGAGCCACCATTCTCACCCAGAAGGTTGCTTCCTTAGACTCAATGGATACAATCACCAAAGCCGATATGTCTCCTGTGACTATTGCTGACCTCGGTGCCCAGGCTCTAATTAACAAAGCCCTTTTGGATGCTTTCCCTACTGATCGCATTATCGCGGAAGAGGATGCTGGCGAGCTTCGAGCTAACCCAACATTACTGGAGCAGGTCTACGAGTTGGTCCAGGAAGCCCAAAAAATCCACAGTGTCAAATACGGGACAAAAAACTTTCCATTAAGTACAATCAATTCAGTGGATGAGCTTTTGGAAGCGTTGGATGCTGGAAAGTATCAAGGAGGCTCGCATGGTCGGTTCTGGACTGTGGATCCCATTGATGGAACCAAAGGGTACATCCGACATGGACAATACGCGGTATGTTTAGCGCTAGTGGAAGATGCGCGGGCTAGAGTTGGAGTTCTTGGATGTCCAAACTTGCCGGTGGATCTCAAGGCCCCTGAAGGGAAACGTGGGTTACTGTTTTCCGCTATTGAAGACTCCGGAGCCAATATGCATCCGCTGGATACTACAACTGGTCTTTTCGGCATGCCGATCAAGCTGAAGATTCGTCCCGCCAAATCCATGGAGGATATTGGATTCTGTGAATCCTTCGAAAGCTCGCACTCTTCACATGAAGATAACAAGAGAATCGCCGAACTCCTAGGTATCACCAAACCCCCGGTTAGAATGGACTCTCAGGCTAAGTATGCCTCAATTGCTCGAGGAGATGGGGATATATATCTTAGGCTTCCAGCAAACAGACTTTATGAAGAAAAGATCTGGGATCATGCTGCAGGAAATATCATTGTGACCGAAGCTGGAGGAGTAGTGACCGATATGTACGGCACACCTTTAGATTTCGGCCAAGGCCGCACCTTGGCCTTCAATAAAGGCGTCGTTGCCACTAATCCTGCTATTCTCGATAAGGTTCTGGAAGCCGTCGAGACTGTTTTAGCGGAGAATAGGAACAAAGGAATATAACTTCTTCCTCGTCTGTCTATCTGTGGTCGGGGGGGTTGTGGTTCCATGAATTTTACACTGAGTTAACTTATTTCTTTACTAGTCCGTCCTTCATACCAAAAAGCAGCAGATACTAATATATACACGTCCTCTTTTTAGAAAGAAATTCTTTTTACATAATTCGTATTCGTAAACTAAAATGCTGCTTTACTTAGCCTTTTTCTGTTTGATTTTAATGGTCTCGTCATCCACAAATATACCTTTACCTTTATACGGTTCAGGTTTCTTCCATTCTCGGATCTTGGCTGCGAACTGCTTCACTTGACATTTATCAACCCCTCGGATAACTAGGCGCGTAGGTTGGGGAGACTGTACTGTCAGACCTTCCGGCACAGGAACCACTATATCATCAGCATAGCCGACTTTTAACACCACAGTTCGGTCGTTATTCTGTAGAAGGTTACGATATCCTGTTCCCACAAACCGTAAGATCGACACATGTGTCTCGGTAACGCCTTGAATGTGATTCATCAACAAGGCTCGAGCAGTACCCCACATCTGTCTTTGTTTTTTGATTGACGGATCAGCTACAGAGACTTTTAGGGTCTGCAGAGACTGGACTATCGAAACAAATCCCGGAAAATCTACGGAGACGGATCCTTGAGGTCCCGATACCAAAGCTGTCAACCAGCCATGTTTAAGCGCATGTTCAGTCACGTTCACAGAAGCTCCTTCAGGAATAATGATTGGGGCGCTACCAATATGTGATGATCGTACTTGTCGCCAAAGTCCGTGGAAGCTAGGACGAGTAAACGGTCGCCCTGCCGCACACCAGGCCCGAGTTGCAGAAACAGATTGTTGCAACATACTTGGAAAATGCTTAAGCAATAATGATGCACACAGAACTCAGTCTGATTTTCTTTTTGTTTTTTTTCCCTCTTCTTTCTCTGGTTCAAAGGACAGGACAGCAGAGTTATTCCGGTTTTTGGTTCACTTGAATATTTCTAAGTCTCTCAGTCCCAATCTTCTCAGCCAAGATAAAATGTTGTTCTTCACTTCCCGCCAATCTCCACGTCTGTGACCCTCCTCAGAACAGTACTCTCCTCCCACCTCCGTCCTTGCTAGCACATTTATCAACAACACCCAGCTAGTTATGGACAGCTGGCGACTGGTAAGTTAAAGTCAAATCAAACTATTTTTAAATTGTCAATTTTACTGACGCAAGCTGCGCCAAGAACAAGTTCGTGGAGCTACCGAGGCGGTGGAACTGCGGATTGATCGGTTCCAAGAACTGTTATGGCTGTTGCGCCATGACGGACGAATCCAGTCTTTCTCTGTGGTGGATCTCCATCCGTATACAATTTTTCGGGTGCACGAGAACACTGTGATTGACATGATTTTTGAGAGAAAGTCGTTGATTACCCTGGATAGCTCTACGGTCACCATATCCTCCCGGACTGGCCTAATATCTCATTGCTACGCAGGCCCCCAATTCATGAACTTATCGGCTATGTTGCGAATTAATTCGAGGGAAATAGTGGTGGCTGCCAAGAATGCCTGGCTAGTAATCAATTTCTCTACCCACGACGTTTCAAGCCATTCTCGGGTCTCTGGTCATGTTTCCTCTTTAGCTAAAACTCGCAGTCATATAATAGCCTCATCTGGACAGATGTTACAGTTTTATTCTACCACTTCATTTGAGTTAGTTCATCAAATAAACACCTTATCCCACATTTCTCGAATTATAATTGTCGGCGATACTGTTCTTTGCTCTCCTTATCAAGTTCGCAATGGTCAGATTCGACATGATCCAATTATTAAATGCTACGACGCCTCCACTTTCCAGGTTCTACCTCCACTACCTTTCAGTTTAGGAGCTAAATACCTTTGCCTTTATCCTCGAATTGCTAGTACTATAGTGGTTGCAGCTGAACAGGGACAAATTGAACTCATCAATATTCACCGCCCCGAATCCCCTACTATTCTCCAAGTCAACATGTACTCTAATTACAGCATCACTGGCCTTGATGTCGCTTCTTCTAGTCAAATTATAGCGCTAGTCGATTCTTATGGATCCATACAGATTTATGCAACTAATGATTACCCTCAGTCTATTCTTTCTCCAGATCCCATACACTGGGATTTTTCTCTTCCTAAATTCGACAAAATCACATCTGTTGATGATTACACATTTTCTTTCAATATGGTTCCCATGGCCCCTTACAATACTGTACTCTTGTCCGTTTGGCCATCCGTTCTTCTTTCTAATTCTGCCAGACCATATACTACTATCGACCCTGAGGTGCAATCCAATTTGAAAATGATCGGCAATATCGGCTATGCTCCATTCCCCCGCAGAAATCGTCGTTACCAAGTCCAAGAACATACGGGAGGTCGAAGGGAGAGCGAAAGCAAACCCCGTTTCCGTAGCGAACTTGCTCGTGCTGGCATGGAGCAAATAAAAACCAACAAGCTACTGGAACAAGAGGATACCAAGATATATGAAGTATCTAAAGCATATCGCAGAATTCGGATCCAATATAGCAAATTCGGTATTGAGGATTTCGATTTTAACTTTTACAACAAAACTTCCTGGGCTGGCCTTGAGGGCCAAATGGACGGCTCTTACTGTAATGCACTTCTTCAGTGTTATCGTTATATACCAGCTGTTTATTCATATGCCATGAATCATCTGGCTGCAGATTGTGCCAATTCAGATTGTCTTCTTTGCCAGTTGGGATTTTTGTTCGATATGCTTGATAAAGCTAAAGGACATCATTGTCAGGCTGCTAATTTTTTTAAAGTTCTCTATCAAAATCCCGATGCACGCAGTGCAGGTCTTCTAATATCGGATCGAGATTCTTCAGAGACAGAATTAGGCACCTTGATCCAAAAATTCGCTCATTTTTTTCTTCAGAATATCGCGGCTGAAGGTATGGATTATAATATGTCCAGATCTGACACCTCTATCCTTGGAATTAAGCAGTTTAAAGTTACTCAATGCTTGAACTGCGGCATGGAAGGAAAGACCGACGAGCTCTCCTTTGTCCTTGATCTATCCTACAAGTCATGGGACACATCTAGTAATCAAACGTTTGAGTCATTATTGGAAACCAGTATCGCCCATGCTGAAACTAACTGGAAGTGGTGTCATAGCTGTTCGCAACCTGCAACTATATATTCAATGAATTTTTCTTATGAGCTGCCTGAGTGCTTAACAATTGCCTGTCAAGTTCGTAATGCAGCTTCACGGGATTTATGGCGTCGAAAAGGATGGCCACGAAGAAAGTTTCTAGCATCAAGTAGCAACAATACAGTCAGAATTTTCGATTCTACCACTCCAATTTTCTCATCTTTGACCTTAGCCGAGTACGAGTTATCTGGAATTGTAGTTGAGGTTGTTGACAGTGCTCGAAAGAAACATTTAGTCTCACTCGTTAAAGTGCCAAACACCCCGGATGACAGAGTTCCCAACAGATGGCATCTTTTTAATGATTTTTTGGTCAAGGAAATTAGCGAAGATGAAGCTATAAATTTTCAGGCCGCATGGAAAGTACCTAGTATGTTGTTGTATCGCCGTACCAATGGAAACAAAGACAAGTTTGACTACTCTTGGAGGGATAATATCAACTTGGATGTGTTACAGGAGGACTCTTCTTTAAGTCATGAAAGTCCGAAAACTGACATGTTACTGGATTATAGCAAAAATAATACACTCATGCTTGCACTAGATGCAGAATTTGTCCGAATCAAAGATATGGAAACTGAGGAGCGGAGCAATGGAACAGTGACAATTATTAGCCCGGCACAGTTATCTTTAGCCAGAGTTTCAGTGGTATGGGGAGTTCCCGGTAAAGAAGGAATCCCATTGATTGACGATCATATTCTCACGAAGGACAATATTATTGATTATCTCACGAAATATTCTGGGGTTGTTGCCGATGATTTAGACCCAGAAAAATCTACCAGACATCTCATTAGTTTGAAGACTGCCTATAGGAAACTATGGTTGCTGCTAAATATCGGCTGCAAATTTGTAGGACATGGGCTGATAAATGATTTCCGAATGATTAATATTCGTGTACCAGATACACAGATTATTGATACATCCGACTTGTACTATATACCAGATAGACAAAGGCGACTCTCTCTTAAATTCTTGGTTTGGTATGTTCTTCATGAGGATATTCAAACGAAAAATCACGATTCGATTGAAGATGCCAGGTATGCTTTATACCTCTATCTGGAATATAAGAAATATGAAGAAAGGAATGAGGTGGAATCCTTGTTACAACAAATATATCATGACGGATCGAAATTAAGTTTTAAGCCGCCAGGGGAAAAATGACATTATGAGATATTTATTAATAATATAATTAGCCACGGATGATAAATTTAGTTATGCGGTCAGGTTTCAGCACAGTAAATAAAAAGGGAGCTATGGAGTTAGAGGTGATATGTCTGTAATATAACAGGATAATCTGCAAAGGGAGTTCTTAATAAAAAAAGAAAATGAGGAACAGGATAAAAGATTGACAATCATGCTGCGGTATTATTAGAATTAGAGGAATCATCCACAGAAACGGGTTTCTGTTTCCAGCCGCTAGACCAGAATGATTCAAGAAGAGTAGCAGTGCCGGCATCCACGTGGTATTCAGGCGGATCAAGAGAATGTTTTGATATTGATGGTTCATCGGGTATCATAGTCCGACTAGATAGAGGAGAAGAAGAAGTTTTAGGAGAAGAGAAGGACAAAGCTTGGGTACTTGCTACTCGGAACGGAAGAGGGCGGCCACCACCATTCTGAGTAGACGATTCAGATGGCTGCAAAAGAACTGAGTTTAGCTCACCTTCATTGTAAAGACGACTCAGGGAGTCAAGAACAGGGTTATGAAATCTTCTAACACTATCATAATCTTTAGTGGCTCTTTCTATTTCTCGAATCAGTTTGGCGTTAAGAAATGGGTGTTCTTTTCGTTTGGCACTGCCATTGATACTCGCTCGTTGAAGCCATAGACGTTGTTGAGTCCTAGTATTAACTTCCCCAACATCTCCAGATGATAAATATTTTATGTTAATAGCAGAATTGATATGAGAGAGATTAGGGAGATCAGAATGAGATGAGGTGCCGTTGGTCGACGGGGAGCCTGAAGAGAACTCGGCAATATTAGGTTTTAGTGAATTTCCATCAATCTCCCTTTCTTCATGAAGTTTTGTAGTATCTTGGGGTAATGTTATTCGCATATCTTTAAAAGAGGAAGAAAGGGGAGAATCCTTCTTACTAATGGCGGGGTCTTGTTGAGGATTGCGCCGAGATAGACGGTCGCTAGGGGTATGTGTTGAGGAAGCTGACTCTAAGTAGGTAGACGGAAAATCAGATGCCTTTTCTAGATCTTGCGACAAAACACTTGTTTTCACTGGTGGAGGGTTGGGATTTACGTCATTATCCGAAGTGAGTTCATACTCTTCATCTTCCTTAAATGGAAGCATACTCCCTGGAGCACCATTATACACGATGTTCCTGTCAACTGCGACATTTTTCAGTTCCCCTTCTGTAGAATCAGCATCATATATAATACCATTATCTTCATAATATTCATTAGTGGAATCGTCGCCATCTCCTAGTTCCAGTACAACTTTGCGTTTCGGTTCCTTCTTAACAGCTTTAGGTCGAGTGGACCGAGTGAGTCGAAGATCTGTAGCAGCACGACGCAACAGTGTGACATCTAGACTACTTTTAGATCTATGTGATTTAGACAAAGCCACCTTAGATCCAGATTTTTCACTTAGTGTTCCTGATGAATGGGCTCGGGTAAGTTGACCGATCGAGCTACCTCGAGAGAGACGATTCAAGTTTTTTCCATGAGAGGTTGAACGATGATGAGCTACAATCCTCGAATGCCGTCTATGAGATGATTCCTCTTTATCTACCATTTTGAATCAATAGAGATAAGATGCGATGTAGTTTTCCGATCTAAAGAGATTGAGAGTTTGAGCTGGGGTTCGGTTAGAGAGGGCGGTTAATGAGCAGTGATCTCTCTCTCCCAACATTTAAAGCTCTCTCTGCATAAGATTTACTAGAAGACGAGTGCCATCGTTTGAGATAACACAAGTATATATTGGAAATGGATGGAGCTACTCTTAGTTTAGTATTACTATTGAATGCATTTATTTTTTGAAATTTTCTGACATAAATTTTTTTACTTAAAATAAAGATCAACGTTGTCTGTTACGTTGTTTCTGAAGTTGCACTGGACTCATAATCCAGCTAAGTTTTTAGGTTTTGGCTTTCTCATCAACCCTGGTCATATATATTGTATAGTCTACGATCGAAGAAGGGCATCTGATGCCCTCTTTAAATGATATAGAAGATGTTAGAAAAGCAACACCTGTGACAAATGTGGTTCCTGGATCTGTTATAATTGATGCCACACATCCTCCAAAACTGCATGCGTTTCCACCAAGTCCTCTGGTGACCAATTCTTCTGAACTGGGCGAAGAGGATATTCAAAGTATTGTGGATATTATTACTCCCCATTATATACAAAATTTATCTCGGTCGTATGCACCTATGCCTACTAGTCTAAGTTCGGCTTCTGCTGCTGCTGACTACGACATTCGTAACTTGGACCGTAGCTCCTTGCTAATTCTTTCCTCTCTGATCACCTCTGTAAATGGCCTTCCAACGGCCCAAAATCCATTAACGGCTCTATCATCGGTGGGGAGCCTTGCTCAACTTGTAGAAAAGAAAAGGAAAACTGTTCAACCTTCGAAGACCCCTCCTGCCGCTGCGCAAGAATTAGAGATCGATTACGATAAGCCTGAACCCCCAGATTTCGATGTTCTTATCCAAGACCTAGTCAATGTCTGTGATCTCAGCACCGCACATCTAGTATCTTCTAAAACATTAGAGCGGATTGAAAATGCCGTCTTATTAATGTCTACAACACAACAAGTGTCTACAGACTTTTCCAATATGGATCACATAGCCTTCTTTTGCGCTCATGTCATGAGCAATTCTTTAAACGATTCTCCTTCTTCATCTAATGATTATGCTAGGTTTCCATTTTCTGCAGTTAGGGCGTGTCTATACATGACATCAATACCTCACTACACCTTCCCTTCCGATGATCTGATTTCTAATTGTTTTTCTGCCATTTTTAACCCACTTCTTCAAACCGTACCTTTTTCTTCACCCGATTCCTTATATCTTACAGATATTTCTCGTTGCATACAAATTTTGCACAAAATTATTTTAGATCGAAAGATAATACTTTCAACAAATAACATCGAACGTCTGCTATTTCTACTCGTTCATGCATTTTCTCCTCGTGTATATGTCGATGTTCCCGAATCCTGTCTCTTAGCATGCAGTGAAATACAAATTGCCAGCATGGACCTGATTTTGCATTTATTGCCCGTTGCAAAGTCTTTTGATGAGGCTATGGAATATCTTTTGGTGCTAAGCCGTTCATTACTTTACTATGATGTGGAAACTGTATCATTTAGTCAGTTTTATTCAGTCGATGCAACCACGAAAATTACCTGTCTCACTCATTTAATTCTCCATGTTCCTTTACTATATATCTCTTCGGATACTTTTAGACTTGAATCATGGCCTTCAACTTGCATAAGCTACTCAGTTTTATGCAACGAATTATTAGATACTTTAATCAGGGATGAGCGGTCAGTATGTGCTGAAAGATTTTTAGTTCATTTCTCAAATGAGCTAAAATCACTTAGCCTTCTTTCCTCTTACGGAATAGTTTTTCAATTTCTGGAAGATTGGATTCCTGCTATCTATCAAGTTTTGCCGTCTATCTCCAACTCTTTGGCACATGATATTTTTTCATCTATTGCATCTTTAATACAGTCAATTTGTAAGAGACTTGGGCCATTTATAACTACTCTACAATCCAAAGGTCCAGATTCATTACCATTGGCGCATAAAGCATATGCCCAGACTTATGTCCATTTTCAGAAAGACAATATTATGGATTATTCGCTTCTGAGCCTAGAGCTCTTACGCACTATTCTGGCCATGCGCCTTTTAGCAGAAACTACTGAGAATGATCGCACTGTAACACCTGCAGAACTATTGTCTCATTGGGTCGAAGAAGCTCGAGGCATAATTAATATAGACGGCCCAATTTCTGATATGTACCCACCATTACCACTCTATGCTTCAGTTTTTGATAAAGTTGTCGCACTAATAAGTGACATGTGTGAGAACCAATATCTCATGAAACCCTCGTTTTTGCCCGACTTAATGCTCACCATCGCTACACTGGAGCGATCGAATTATGATGTTACTACAAACTCTAAGTTACGCGGATTTTTTATCCAGGGACTATTCAGCGAACGACCCTCTATTCAAAATACTGCATTATCATTATGCAGCCCAAGAAACTCATCTGTATCTGATCAATTCAAGATTGGATTGCTCAATTATATCGTCACCTCTTATTGCAGCCGGTCACCTTCTGTCCGCAAGAAAATGATAATGATCCTTGGCGAATATTGGAGTCCGGAAGCCGTTTTTTCTAGTAGCACAGAGCTAGTGAAAGAGAGATCTATGACATTTCTATTGGAAATTATGTATTTCGACTCACAAGTTTCAACAGTGTGTAGTAAACATTTAAACACCATAATATTTGGGGATAATAATTCGGGAATGATTGAAGAATCTATTGATGGTTTTTTGAGTTGCTGGAGTAGCCCGGTTATTAGCATAGGCGCGATGAGAGGATTTGGCAGACTGTTATCTACCCTACCTAATGGAAAACGGCTTGAACTCCTAATATCACGATTGGTTGAGAAAGGTCTAGAACAATCAGGCTCAATTTACCATTTGAATTTTCTAAAAATCTGTAGCGAACACTTTCCAATTATTTTATCGAAGTACTTGAATCGAATCATGATGTATGTCATCGATGAAATATTAGTTGAGGATGATTCAGCTAAGGACAATGAATTAGAATATGTTCTGCCAATTATTGAGGATCTTCTCAGCAGTGAATTTGATGTTGCATCTGAGTGGATGCTCAAAAGCATTATAGACGGTTTGATGAAAAAGTTAAGCACCTGTAAGGCGAAATTAGTTCGTTACATCACTGATACTCTTTGGACAATATGGGAAAAAGAAGACAACATTCAGTCCTATATCAACACTATTTATAATCTGATTTCGAAATTGACAAAATCTTCATCGGAAGAGCTCCAATCTCCCGGCAGACTTCATTTAATTTTAGGCAATCTGATATCTACGGGAGAAGTGCCAGTTCAATACAGAATCAAATTACTGCAGATGCTAAATGATACTATAAACCTGACACACCCAAGTATGGATGATGTTAGAGAGACTATTGCAGACCTGCTCTGTAGGTTCTATCTTAGTGAGACCAATCCTACTGACAAAATGTTCTCCTTGATGTCTCTTGTTCACTCTTTGAAAACTAATCTCCAATTATTCAATCAGAAGTACATCACACTGCTCTTGGAATATGGACAAGCGGACGATGTGCCTTCCATTTATATACGTTCAGAACTTCTACTCTTGTTTGTTAGAAAAGAAGTGGTTTATAAGCTAGACAATGACGATATAAAGAACCGGAATCAGACAGAACATGAATTTGGTTCTAAATCGGGGACAGTAAGTAAGTGCAGTGAGATTGAATATCATTACCAAGCATTTTCAGAATTATGCTTCAAAGCAGGGAATTTTATGTATTTTGCGTTGCTGAAATGCCAAGATACTATTCCAGCGATTATGGAAATTATGGAATATAATCTTAAAATCTGCAAATCATTTCCGTTGCCATCCTTAAAAGTTTTAGTACTTTTAATCATTTTGAAACCGTTTGAAACGAATACATCTGCCACATCTAGATCGTTTTATCTGCAACGAGAACTTATACAGAGATATCCAGATTTGGAGTGGACACGAAAAGTATTTTGGAACCTTCGTTCCATTGTGGATGACTATATTACGTCAAAAATTGATTGGCCTTTTTCTCCGTTCCAAAGAGTATATGATTTAACTTTTGATGAGAATCGTCGAGGAATTAAGAGAATTCTGGAGGGATCCCGAGAATGGTGGGGATCTGTTCCATCTGAGGATGAATTTGAGTCGAATCGATCAGTTTATACGAGGAGAGTTCGGTTTTTTACTCGAGGCATCCTACGTGTTCGGTGGAGATCTTTAAAAGACGTGATTCTCATATTGCAGCCAATTGTGATGTTCATAAACCTGTCTTTGGACGATGGTAGCCAGTTAGATTGTGATGCCGAAGATGACTTACCAACTAAGTTTTCAAATATGAAAGAAGCGGAACAAAAAGGAGGACCCAAAGATTGGTCTAAAATTAATTTATGGATTTTGGCATCCGCACATCTGAAACTTAGTCACGCTTATGGATTGATGAGTGGTGAATACAGGCATATGTTCTCTCCAGAAGTTGATCGACTAATCCGAGAGGTTTGGTTAGATGACCAAGAGTGGCTGAACATGAAATGCCCGGATACGGATGAGATATTACAAAAACTTGATTATGTGATTAAGAATATTCCTAAAGATATGAAACCAGAAGATGGGAACGCAGACTCTCTTGATCAGGATGATTTGGGGCAAATAAAAATCAAGGACGAGGATGTCGATGAAGAGATAGCACAAACTTAGATATCTTTCTTAAAGTATACTGGTGTATATAGAGTATAATAGATATATCAACAGACATCTGATAATTACAGAAAACATAATCAATCGTGTACTAAAGCCATCAAGGAAAAATTAAGGTTGCCTGACTGCGCCTCGCGGTCAAGGAAAGCCTGAGCATGTTTTACAGCATTGAGAGACAGGACGTCTTCAGAATCAGCTAATAGACCCAAATCAACAGGGCCTTTACGACGGCCGTCAAGCTCATACAGATGTCCATTCTTAGGACTTTTAGTAAAGCAAACATAATGAAGATTTATATCAGCATCAGCAGGCGGAGCTGTAGTATCACCAGATCCGGCAACAGCAGCATGTTTTTGTTCCAACTCTTCGCTTGATTCTAAAACCTTGGCTCGTTCCTCTGATGGAAGAGGCTTAATCTTACGGAGTAGTGCATCTAATGTAGAGTTGGGTTTGATAGAGAGAGGGGAATTAAAAGCAGCATGAAGCAAAGCATATGTTCCACAGGCGTTTCCTATAGTTTGTGGAATCCAAACCGCGTCTTCTTGATCTCCACATTTAGAGTATGGTAAAGTATTCTCGTCAGACTCTTGTCGGTATTTCTCATAACTTTCGGATATAGGGAAAACCAAGATCAAAGCAATGGCAGGACGAGGGATGAATTCCAGCATCTCAGGCGCAAGAGAGAAAACATCTACAAAAGATAAGGATTCATCTAAGCCTAAAGAAAGAGCCAGAGTATTGAATATATCAGGATTGCATTCTAGGGGAACAAAGTATTTCGTCATAAATGATGTGTCTGTGGTAAGTAGCTTAGAGTTTAACTTGAGGTTGACTGTCAAATAGAGTTGATATCATTATAGAGGATATAAATGAATCACTGTAACAATTGTACTTATACTGCAGCAGATATATTTTAAATATTGTTTTCTACATGAGCTATATAAATTGAAACTGGAAAGTTCTGTTCTTATTAAAGCAGAGTAAATTTCTGTCCAAGTTTGCTTAGAAATTGGCCCCACTGGTATGTTATAAATAACATAGACCATTAGAAACAGATGATTATTAAATGCGTTTTGATCTATACTCACTAGAAGATTTAAGGATTAACAAGTTACAGCTTCTAGATCACTAGAAACACGCTTTATAAACCATATACAACTTCCAAATCACGAGGGATGGATCGTAGTCACTAGACGTAGCACATTGATATATGATGGGATATTTGAACTTCAAAAAACCAACATGAATCAAATCCTTTTCAAAATTTCAGAGATCGTATCCAATTCAGCACTTAAATACTATATTTATAAAACTTTTTTCTTTCTTTTTTTATTTTTTCTATAAAATAATAAAAAAAGCCAAATAATAACGATTCAGCATACTTTGACTCTGTCTCTATCTTCAGGAGATTATAAACGCCAGGAGAACCTGAGCCGATCTTAGATAACTTTAAGTTCAACAGCTCTGAAATAAAAGTAAAAGACAGTCACACTGTAGACTATAATACTCTGCAATTGGCTTGTTTTAGTTACAATAAATTCATTTTATATTCAGAAAACTTCATCTAAAACCCATAACTGACAAAGCGAATTGTTTATTGTATAACAAAGACGTGGCGTCTAACGATTCTGAGAATGAAAGTTAATAGTTGATCATGAAGACCTGTGATTGGTTGTGATAAATACGATGCGTGGTCCGTTCTGCACTAGGCCTTTCCACTGGTAACCGCATTTCCTAAAGTAGCCGCCATTCGCTATAATCATTCATTACTCGGTCCTTATTATCTCGATATATTATAATCAAAATTATTTTGGGGAATATTTATCTTGTTAAGTCTACTCCAATCTCCTCATTTGATCGCCTCTCTGACTTGTTCGTTAAATGCTCGTGGTGAGCCATGGCTCCTTTCTTATATGTCAGCGATGAAAGCCAAATGACACTGACGGTGTTGGAGCTGTCTTTAATACTTTCCATTGTTACTGCTGCTCTATCGTTTTTTGCGGGACTGATTATGATACCTATGCTTATACTGAAGGGCCGCGTAGAACGGACTATACCGTATCGAAGCCACTTGGTACTACTGTTATTAATATGCGACTTTCTTCGGGCACTTCCGCAGATATGGCTGCCGATATGGATTTTGAATTACGGGGCTTATAATGGAACTGTGATGCTCGACCATTCTGGTCAGGTGCTCTGTACAGTTTCTGGATACTTATTAGCCGTGTTTACGCGGGCAGAGGACTGGGCTATCTTAGTAATTGCAGTTCATTCTTTTCTATCTATCAGACACCCTCACTTCACCGATCGCACGAAAGGTGGAATATATAAATACCGGTATTATGTCTATGCCATGTGGATTGTATTTCCTATTTTGTCTGCCTCGGCGATTTTCATTGGAGTTCACTCACTCGATGCGTATGAATTCCAGGGCTCCATGTGTTACATGGCCCTGAATCCTAGTTGGTACACAATTTTCTTAAGTTGGGTTCCGCGTTATATTATATTTGTGATCATTGTTGCAATTTACCTCTATATCTACTTTTATTCCAAGCACATATTCTCTTCCACATCTACAGACATTACTCTTCCCCCCAACCAAGCTAACTTTGGTTCCACCAAAACTAATGAAAAGATTAAGTTAAAAACAAATGGTCTTTTCTCATCCTCTGTTTTCCGTAAAACATCGAACTCAGACGTGTCTCCGAAAGATCCGGTCGATTCAGCAGAGAAGGTCTCTACTTTTTCGCTATCTCCTAAAGCAAATCCTGTACAATCAGAACCGAAGGCATCTATTGCCAGTTCTGGGTCCAACCAAAGCATAGCTTTATCCCCTCTAACTCATACTGGTCATAATGCTCATTCTACTTCTTTATCTTCTACCTCTTCTTCTCAGCACCAAGCTGGTTCGCCCACTATTTTATCTAAAGATCGCCGCAACTCTCACCGTCCTAGTGTGGCTTTCTCTTTTGCGAATTCTATCATTCTTCCTGGTTCATATTCTGCTACTGACAAGGATATTGATCAACATAATACAGATACTCCAAACTCCCCCACTTCAATTGACACAGGTACCAACGTATCTTTTAAACGCCATTCATCAGATCTGGAACTCAATAAAGATGAGGCAAGCAAGGGAAAATATCTATTCAATGCCAATTTAGCGCGACGCTCTCGGTCCCGCACAAACGATTCATATCGCTCTTCCATCATATACAGCACTACTGACCAATCCGTGGAAATAGAGTCAGAACGTGATTTAGTAATGCGCCAGTTGAGTTTTGTACTAGTATACCCAATTGCTTATATAGCCATTTGGATCTTCCCGTTAATAGCCCATATCTGGTCCTTCATTGGTCCTGCTCCAGGCTGGCTCATAGTTGTTGTGGCTGCTATATATCCTTTAAACTGTTTCGTGGATTCCATGGTATATGCGATGAAGGAGAAGCCTTGGAGAAGTGTGCAAAAAGTCAGGAGATTGTCACAGTCGAATGCATCGGACCACTCACAGACCAGCTCTAAAATGGGTGTTATTGTTCAGGCGTTCAACCCAAAGTTATGGCATAAAGCCTCAGAAATAGGACAGAGCGCTAAGAATTCTGCAACTGAAATAGGAAATACTTTTGGAGGTCGACCAATCCATCGTGCCGAGTCAATCGATGTGTCCGACGTGGTTGCGGGAATGACAAACAGTGATAATCCCAATGAGCAACAAGATGGTACTGAAATTGGTGCTGAAGAAGATCTAATTGATTTTATCGACTTTCTCAAGAATGGACCAAGGAAGTAAGTGGCACCGAAGTTTATATAGTCTCACACATACACGCACACTTTCCCTCATGTGTATATTCCCTCAGATATGACAAACCAGCAAATGTTCAACGATCTATTTATGAAATTAAAACTCTATCACCTGTCCATGATGTACTATGGCTTATGTAAAGTATGCACACAATAAAGAGAAGTAAGCTCGGACGAAAGTCGATGCTGAGAATGGTATGTAATTTGAAATCCAGCAGCTACAGCAGCATCCAAAAACTGTTCTAAGACGTCGGGTTGGCGGAGTTGTTGAATGACCATGATCATTGCTTCAGGATAGGTATTATTAAGTGACACCAATGCAGTAATAAAAGGATCAATAAGAGAGTAGTTATATACCGTATCTACAGCGAGAATCAATGATATTTTGGAGACTTGATTATCTCGGATTAGACGAACACTCTCCTGAGCATATTCCCAGTCGAACTCAAGACTAAGGAAGTTTTTGGGTTTAATGCCACCGATTTGCATATTTTCCTCGACATTCTTTCTGAGAAGTTTTAAAGTATGGCCTTTATCAGTCGCAATGTATGTATTGGCAGGGACAGTTATTGCTAAGAGTCCAGTTCCCGCACCAAGCTCTAAAACTGTATCTAGATCTACCCAAGCAGGATGAGTTTGGAGCCAATTGGCTATTATTAAAGAAGTAGACCACAATACGGCCCCAGTAGTACCTCTGGAATCGGAACTTGCAAAAAAACCAGGATTTTGATGTATAAGAATAGAGGCTCCGGCCACCTCTACCTCAACACTATGGGCTCGGCCATCGATGGCACCCAATCCTTGGGCACCTGATGACTTTTCTACCTGTAACTCTTCTCTATTAACAAACAATTCAAAAACATGACTATTTACATCATCTATGGTTTCCATAGTACGACTTTCAAGAAATATATATTTTAATATATAGATCAGTCCAACTATGAATATGTAGCCAAAACAGCCAGTTTGTTTAAGGGTTTTTTTTTGGTTAACTTTAACCTCACCCTCCTCCCGTTTTGGACCATTTTATTATTTCTTACACCCACCACCACCTATTTCCCGGTTGGTACCCCTACTCACAAAATGAGCCAACAAGACTACATTGCCCGTATAAGATATTCAAACACATTGCCGCCGCCTCCAGGTGCTCCAAAACTGCGGGCTATTCCAGTGGAAATTGAGCCCTTTTTGGATCCTGCTTTCATGGCCCCATTGGTTCAACGCTCAGTACCGACAGTGGAATTGGACAACGAGTTGGGGATGCCCTTAGATCTGATTAATATTCCTACGGCCCTAGACGATTCTAGTGTATTGGATATTGTTAATCACGTCGAGCTCGATCCTGCGGACCAAGCCTTGATGATCGATCCGTCACAACTCAAATCTGCTTCGGGTTCCTCGCGGTCTCAACCTGCAGTCGCCTTTTTACGTCGGACAGAATATATTTCCTCAGAAGCTGTCAAGCAAAGAATTGAAACCCACAAACCGTCTGCTGACAAGTGGGAGTCGTTAGATGCATCAAAGTACGACTCAGCTGAAAAGCAAGCTCAATTGGTCGACGAGACTTTCGTGAAGGCTAATATTCCTTTGGAAAAGGCAAACTTGTCTCAACTCAACCCTAAAAAGAAACATTTGGTTGCCGAACAGGCTTTTCCTTTATTACCAGATCTTTCTGTTTTAGATCTGGACTTTTTACTTATTAAACCACCCGTCTCGGTTCCTGGTAAGGAGCCTCATACCGATAAAGCCTCCTTAGGTACCAGTATTTTCCGCCCCAGCATTAACGGTAAGGACGAATGGATGTCTCGTTTCATATTAAATGATGAAAGCATACCTGAGTGTTTAGCTGCCATAGAGTCGGACGATACTTCCTCGCCGAAAGGACCGTTTAAGTTCATCTTTGAACGGGATTACAATATGGAGTATCGCCCAACTGACCACAAGTTTGATGATCTTTTAGTTTATATCAATCCTAACGATTCCAAAGCTTATTATTCACCAATCTCAGCGCGTACTGTGCTTCGTCGCCGTCACGTTGGACGCAAATTCCGCAATAACGTCAACAAAATATCCTCCATTGATCTAACTTTACGTCCTAATCGCGAAGAGGAGCTGATACAAAGGTCTAATATCCTGCACGAGTACGATCCTGACAATTACCCTTACCAACAGCTTCCTGAATCTGATGAGGCGTCAAACACAGAAGAAGGAACAACATCAACCGATCCAACCGCAGAAGAGGAGCAGTTCAAAGAACAACCGATTGAGGTCAAGGTAGAAGATTCATTAAATCATGATACATCACAGGTTCAGGCATCAAATTCTGCAGATATTGATGCTGATTAGTTAATGAGCCTCTAGATGTAAAATGTCATGTATTCTATTTTTATATTACGAATTAGTTCAATTTTAAAGAAAATTAAAGTGTACCACCGAATCCAATAAGTGGCGTCTTACCGAATTCCTGGGGTACGACGGCCCATGCTTTATATGTCTTTCCCATGGCACCAGGTGTAGTATCTACCAACCGATGGTATGCAGTAGCAATACGTTTTTTACCATCCTCGTCAACTTGCTTCTGCTCCAAAATTGTGGCACGCGCACCAATACCAAGCTCATGAAGAAATGAGCTTTGTTGCACTGGTCCTTGTACTGTGAGATCCGGACATTGCTGTTGTATCGCATCGGTCATAGCACCAAAATCGACGTCTGCTGTTAGATCAGCAGTTCCAGGATCTGCAAAAGGATCTGCAATTTTATTTTTGGAAAATGCCCGAAAAGTGTTCATGGGAATCGTTTCAGTTCCATAGTCTATAGCCAAAAGAGCTCCAGATCGGGATTGAGATATCAACGAGCCTAATTTTGCAACCGAAGATAATGCTTCCGGACAGACTTCAATACGAGTTCCTACTGGAAGTTTCTTGTAGCGATCCGAATTCTCTATCAATCGACTAGATGGAGTTTCAGCAGGGTTTATAGTTAAATGGAAGCCCGAGCGTGCAGCAGGTTTCGCAGTTGTTACGGTTTGATTAGGAAGGGCCAAAGAAGATTTTTGAAACTCTTTGTTCTGGACATCAAGTGGTGAAGTGTAATCCACAACTAGTTCTCTCCATCCATGGGTAGTCCGTTCAAAAGCATGAATCGGCAAGGCATCAAAAAATTCATGAGCTACGATAAATGAAGGCAGCTTTGGAGAAATATCCTCAATAGTTTCGAACCAATAAAGAGGAATATTTTCTTTGGTGGTTGAGTGATATCCGCTTTGATCGGATCTTTTGAGCGGACCATTACCAGCCAATGCATGATGCTGGATTTCCCGTAATCTAGGGCTGGCTTCAATTAGATATATAGCGTTCATTGCCCGTAACATTGGTTGAAAACTGGATGCTTTACGAAAGACTCTTAGCACATCAGACATTAAAGTACCTCGTCCAGGTCCTAGTTCTGCTAATTGGAATTTATTGGGTTGACCTTGTCTAACCCATTGAGCATAGATCCATATAGCCACCAATTCTCCGAACATCTGAGAAATTTCCGGCGAAGTAACAAAATCGGTAATTAATGGATCATTTTGAGTATAATAACCTTTATCTGGATGAGTGAGACATTGGCGCATATAAGCAGCTAGTGTTATCGGCCCGGTGGTTCTAATGGCTTTCTTTAGAATGTCGCTCAATGTGCTATTACAACGATACGTTTGAAAATTTCCTCGACATTTTGAAATCAAAGAATGCTTAGAATATCGGAATACCGATATCATAGGAATGGAAGCTTTGTGTATGGTTCGAAAATGGTTCACTGAAAACTTCCAATACAACCAATCACAAAGAAAGACAAATATTAGAGAGAGTTCGAGATTTGAGTAAAGTTTCGTTTTTGTGGGGTAAATGTTCAGTTTATATAGCAAAAGATTATTGTGTTCCTTTTATATATTTTCGATCGCACTAAGAAGTGATAAAATGATTTTTAGATAATATTCTCATTGTAATCACGGCGGGAAAATACAAATGAAGTTATGATGTTCTATGTCAGAAGCATATCTGTCCCACTAGAGAGCTAAGGATGCCTTCATAGATTCTTGTCAGGAAAAAATTGTAGGCCCGATTTCGAAAAATATCAGGTACTAAACTAAATATGAATATTGACTAAAAATCAAGATAACAGCGTGGGGCTTCGATATCTGTAGTATTCAAATAGGGGCCAACTTGAGTAAGATGATCATTAACTATTACGAATCACAATAATTAGCAAGAGGTACCGAAAAACAACGTTTCTGAATATTGAGGAGTCCCAAAAGTTGTTCATGAGGTTAATTATAAATTTTTCCGTATTTGAACTAGCACTAGTGTTAAAAAGGAGTTTTCTGAATCACGGCATCTAAGATGTTCCGTTGAAGGAGCAGGGAAGTATAAGGAAATACCCCACCACATATTAAACTAAAGTGAAAAATTGTAGATAATTGGATAGGAATTGAGATTGATTAGAGCCCGATTGGCAGCAGACATTCTAGCTGAGCCGTTCAGTCAGGACGAACCGATTCAGTCGGTACACTTTATGCATGGAGATAGAAATGTGAATGTTTGGGGACCACAATCATTATCCAAGAATGTTTTCTTTTTATTAGCCAGATCCCTTCGATAATATTTGCGATGCTAGACGTTTATAGTCTTTAAGTAGAAGAGGAATATCTGCGATTGTAAGTGAAGAAGCATCCATATCCATAAACCGTTGAATAGGGGGATCTATAGTCTGATCCAGGAGCGAAGGCTTCGGAGGATCACATAATTTCGATTCGGCTAACTCAGCAGGGGGAGTATCAGAGACTGAGCGAGAAAAAGGAAACCTAGGCATTAAACGAGAGAGTCCAGGATTAGCATTAGCATCGGTAACTTCCGTTAACCGAGAGAATAATTTATATGGAGTATCAAAGGTATGGCCAAATGATTTCAAGCGTTGATCCTGAGACCCAGGGAGATAAGAGAATAACGTGCGGGGTGGAGGTTGAGATACATCGGGATCAGTTGCTTGTGGGTCAGAAGCAGACGAGACGGGGAGTTCCTCGAATGAGGCCAAATAATCATTCCACTCTTCTTGCTTATTGATCTCAGCCATGTCTAGTTTTAGTAAAAATTCAACCGCAGCTTCGGTCGTCGTCAGGCAATAATGTTCCTTACCTGTGATATGATGATAATACCGGAAGCGTTTGGTATACTGCAGGGTGGAATACAAACCAGAAACATGGGATTGTATTATGGAGTAAATAAATAAGGGAAGAAGAAGATCTGCATTGATTGACTCAGCAACGTCAGAGATTTCAGCCATTGCTTGAGTGAGCTTCTGATAGGCTTCAGTTAGAAGAAGCAACTTTTCACGAGGAGAGACCACGTCATCTAAGCTTTTCAGTGTAGAGGCAGAAGCTAAGATTATTTCATCTGAGATATTCGCCTGTACCCCTAAATCAGACAAAGATATATCCTGCAGTCGAAGAAAGACCAGCTTTCGGTTCAAACTAGCATCTACGTCAGCATCGTCAGACCTAGGCAGGGGGACAAGTCTGGTATATAATTGTGAACATACTTGGTCTTCCACAAGTTCAGTATAATGAAATGCCATAGTAGATCTACGAATCAAGTCATCTTTTTCTTGTTTGATTTCATCTATGGTCTTCAACGGAATCTCACCCATAGGCACATCAGCCTCCTCAGAAGTAAGATCGGCTGCACTCTGTTCAAAAGACTTATAAAATTCCTGAAACAAAGCAGATGTCTGCTCAGAAGTCAATGGTTTAGCATATACTGGTGATTGTATGGAGTCTATGAATTGAGTCTTGAGAAGCTCTAAAGGCGACGGAAGACTCACCGGGCTTTCAGTAGATGCAGCGATAGAATCAGGCGGATCTGGAACATGAAACTCCTCAGTTTCTTCAAAGGTATAATCTGCAGATAACGGATGATCTACAATACGTTGAAATTGGGCCATATAAGTATACGAAAATAAAAGAATCAGTAATGGAGAAGTTCACATACTTAGAGTTTCGACAAATACATATAAGAGAAATACAGTTTTGTACGTAAACTGCTTCCCCAACTGGCTAATAGATTATTTTATTACCTACATCTGAGTTATATTTTCTTTTTCTTTCCAGATCTAACTCCTACTACATTTGAATAATTAAATATTTTAACATTGCACAACGTTACATAAATTTTGAGAAAGCCAGAATAAGAAACGCTCATATCAGTCTGATACAGAGACGCTTAAATTTGGCGTTGAACCAAGTCGTTGATGAGCTCCTCGCGGTCTCCCACGGAACCACCCTCAATGAAGTGCTTGAATTTGCGGCGGACACCCCAGCCACCAGTGGGGCTGGAAAGGTGGAAGGGCCACAAGAAGTTGTTGGCTTGCTTGAAGGCAGGTCCAACAGTGTAGATCTCGTGGATAAGATCCTCCACGCAGATAATACCGTACTTGCCAAGGTTATCCTCGACAATGGCGTTGTCGGTAAGAGGTTGACGCTGGCCGTTGACTTTACCGTATCCACGCTTGTAGATAAGCTTGCGGACAGTAGAAAGGTTGGGGTAACCGTAAGCAACCCAGGGTTCAATGACACGGAGCATCTCGGCGGTGGCCTTGGTGAGACGAACAAAAACACCGGCGTTGATCTGCAGAAGACGCATCAACTGGAGGATCTTGCGTGCTTTAGGAGGAACTTTGTTCACACCCTTGATACGAACAACAAAGACCAACTTGGGCTGAGCAGGGACGTAAAGCTCGCCAGAGGCCTTAGCCAAACGGGCCAAGCGGATTTTTTCACGTTCAGCGTCACGGTACTCCTTGACATAGGACTCAGCACGCTTGAAGATAACTTCACGCTTCTCCTTAGAGATCTAAGTTAGTAAAATGAGCTATATAAATAAGAAGAAAACAACTCTCAGCAAGCTGAATAATTCTTCTTCTTCTTCGTTTATGCTTACCTTCTTGCGCTCTTCGGCAGCAGCAGCACGCTCGGCCTTGATCTTGTCGGCGTCTTTGCGCTTCTTCAAAAGGGTCTCGGGGACCAAAACCTGTTCGGTAGTAGGGACAGTACTACAATGTTAGTGGCGAGTTCTCATGATTAGGAATCGTCTACCTGTACTCGCAATATATTTGATCCAAGCAGTACCATATGGCTGCAGGGACATAACCTGTGGAACACAGATGCTAGCGCTCTCGAGGAACGGACATGATATTAAAGAAAAGAAGCTAGAAAGTTCTTCTAATCTCAAAACCCAGATATCTGGACGACATACAGGCGGACGTAGTCTATGGGGAGGGATTACTTACGTTCCAGCCATTGATATAATATAGATCGAAGGATAGTAGGATAATTTTGACCAGAGAGTGTGTGTATGGGTATTTGGGAATGGGAAGAGCGTGACTGGGGTGACTAGGGTTAGTCTTGGTATAGAAGCAATTGGGGTTAGGGCACAAATTAGGGCAAGTTGGTTCTTTTTCCCGAGAGCCTTCTGCAGCGCGGGGGCCTTGGGTAGATCGAGTATGAAAGTGGTATGAAAAAAAAAAAATAAAAATAAAAATATATTGGATGATACTTTTTAGTGGTTATAATAATGGTAAATATAGAATATAAAGTCATTGTTGATTGTTATGGAGAATGGTGAAGTATGAAATAATATGATAGATCGAGGGTCAAAGCAACCGGCGAGAGTTACCAATGGATATGAATGAGATCATAAAAAGGAGGTCATAAAAAAAATAATAAGAGCTGAAAAGGCCATTTAAAATATAATAGAAAGCATAATTGTGAGCTTAGATAGCCAGAGAATACTACGCCACTGACCTTTTAGACGATCAATGCCGATATGAATAGTGCCGATCCGATAGCATATCAGTACAGAAAGTATTGCTTAAAGTACCATGACCACCGAAGATAAATTAATAAATATATATACAAATAGATTTCAAGCCAAAAGCAGACTAGCTTTGTAGCTTATCGAAATCCAAATCAAAGCTAGTTCCACAGCCACAGCTTGAAGTGGCATAAGGATTGTTGATCTTGAACTGGCTTCCGATTAGTTCAGTAGCATAATCCAGACTTGAGTCTTGTAAAAGATTCAGAGACGACTCATCAAGAACTACTTTGCATCCATCTCGTTCAAATACAGTATCTTCGGTTGGATCAATGTCTTTGGTAGATTGTAACTGAAACACATACTGGTATCCATGGCATCCTCCACTTTCAACTAAAACTCTCAAGACAAGATCAGGCCGATTATCTGTTTCCATGATAGATTTGAGTTTCTGTGTAGCTTGATTAGTTATAAAGATGTTAAGCGGTTTGCCGGTCTTGGATTTTCGAGGATTAATCACTGCCTGGCGAGGCATGGAATGAGACGCTAATGCAAAGGTTCGCACAGGCCTATATTGCTGTAACCTAAAAGTTCGTGTCCAAGAAACTGGCCTTAATGTAGTCAATCTATTTCTAAGCATTTCCTTTTTCTGGTACTTTTTTAAAATAATCGCAAATGAGGTACGGAAATTGAGACTGAGACTAAGACTGAGAACGGGGCGAGGATATTAGGATCGGATTCGAGGTTTCCTAGCCGGTGATTGGCCCACAATTTAGCGTTTGTAGAAGCGGGTTTACTTGCTGCAACTCAAACCTCATCATCACATAAATCAAATCCTATATTTATTCCTATATACCCCCCACACGTAGTAAGACAAATGCAAACTGGCTTGTATATAGTTCAGTTTCTCTTAAACGAAAAAGAGCTTAAAGCGGCGCTGAAACTACTTGGTATTGAACATAAACCAATTAAAGTCGTTGAATCACCTACTGCGTTATCTGTTAGATGCTATACGCGGGCTTTCTCTTTAGGCTACCTTACATTAACTGTAGCCGATGTTTTAGGAGCAATACGAGCTCGACGGACTCATAAAATTCATGGCCTAAAGTCTGGAATTGGTATCAAACATATACTATTTAATTCACAAAATTTTCGCTGTGCCTTGGTGCCGGTATTGATGTTGGCCTTATACCAGGCCAGTGTTCGAGGAGAGAAAGTTGTGGCTGATCGATTCGATAACATTGTGTCAAAACTGTCTGGGCGGAAACACCGTCATCTAAAACGAGCGTTAAAATCGTTTGTTCGTTTAGTACGATCCAAACGTCTAACTGCGGCCACGGCGGGTGCTTTGGCCGGCACCGCTTTGCTGCTCCACCCTCCCGGCCAACGTCGAGGGTTGATCGCATTGTATATGGCTTTTAAAGCTGCTGAAGTTTGTACTAACTACTTAAATGATCGTCAATTGCTGACCTGGCTACCGTCATGGGTCAATATGGAGCTGTTGTTTGCTCTTTCAACCGGCCAGTTACTCTATACTTTTTTCTTCGATCCTGATTGCGCCCCTAACACCTTTTCTGCGATAATGAAACGTTACTCATATGGATATATTCCTGGCAGGCCTCCTAATTATCCTCCACATCTCCCTTGGCCGGATTCTGACACTGTTGTTGATCAACTTGCCTCATTATCTCGGGCTCGATACCCTCCGTTTCAGTCTCCTATGCTTTCAATCAATTCCAGTCCTATAGACCACTCTTTGCGTCCGGTGAAAATGGTACTGGCACTAGCTCATCCCCAGATCAAAAGCACATACTCAGCAATAGCCCATCCGTTTGAACCTTCTTCTTTTAAGAATGCAGCCGATCATACTTTAAGCGTATGTACTAAGATCACTCCAACCATGTCGGCCGTTTATATGGCTTGGTGGGCCTTAAAAAATCTCCCTTTAAATCGCAGGAAACTATTTTCTACAGATGCCCTGGCGGTTTTTATTACCTCTTTACGTGCTTCGTGTTTTGCTTCATTTTTTTTCTCTATTGCATGGGCAGGAGGGGATCTCGCACAATATGTATTATCACCTTCGCGCATGCCTCTTTATCGCTATCGTCTGATTGGATTTGTTGCCGGTCTTATGGCATGGGTAGCCGATCGCAAGGCTCAGTATGGGCTTTATACCTATGTTATTCGATCGGCTTTGTTATCTTACTGGCGACAATTGGTTAAATACAATGCTGTCAGACCTATTCGTAACGGAGATATTGTTCTTTTCTCTGCTTCTCTTGCATTAATCATGGCCGTATTCGAGCGATCACCAATGTCTGTGGGCACAAAATCTAGCCGTAAACTACTGAACGTCTTAAGGCATAATACTTACACTGATCCGTTAGAATCTGAATTGTCTCGGGCAGAAAAACTTGAGAATTTTTCTTCAAAAGATCTTGAATGATCGAAAAGGGAAGAGAAAGAAAAAGAAAATTAAAAGGAAATACTAGTTAAACATTCAATACTAATAATTTAAAAGGCTACCAAAAAGAATATCGAAATACAAAGTTTCTTCCTATTTATGCAATGCGATAATTATTCACCCTAAAAATTATAAATACTATGTATATGCGGTCATAGCTATTCGTTATTTGAGAAAAGAGCTTCTGTCTTTATATCTTCAATTCCGCACTTTGCAGCGACCATACCACGTACGTTCCTTACATTTGCTGGGCGGATTTGGAGAAGGGGTAGCTGTGGAGGATTGTGTAGTAGTAGTAGTAGATCTTTCGGACGAAGATGTCCGAGAGAGAGTAGATGAAGTAGTAGACGACGATGACGAAGACGAGTGACCAGTGCGGTTGGAAACGAAATCCCAGCCAAAGCAGTCCTTGCAGGCAGGAGGAGGCATCATACAGTCAGGAGTAGAGTTATACTTGGGGAAAACATCTTTAATCACCGATTTAATGCGATGGTTGACTAAAGACACCCTCCAGCCCAAGTCTTGGACTGTATCATACGAACAAATAAGACCAGCATGGCAAACGGTTTCCATGGCATAACCGCCCAACCAACAGGATGAACCTGGACCAGAGCAAACACCCATGTAAATGGGATCTGCGGTATGACCAACATGATATATTGGAGTCAAATAGTACGGTAGGCCTGGAGGTAGAGGCAGATGGAGACGCTGAGCAGCCAGAAGCTCGCCAGGAGCTTCGAAGGCCACTGTGGGCAAGCCATAAGTGCGACCGAGCAAAGCAGCCAGAGCACCACCCAAGGAGTGACCTGTCAGCCAGATATTATAGTCAGGGTAAAGATTCCGTACATGATTATAAATCTCCAAGGTAGCATAGTAATACATGTGGCGAGCAATCGTGACTTCCTCCAAACACTCCTGGTAGCATTTATATCCGCCAGCATAACAATCGCACACGGGGGTCCATAAATACGAGATTCGAGCACAGCAACAAGAAAAGAGAGTGTTATCGTTAATCTTGTCAGAAGTGGTAGTATCTCCGCCGCTATCAAAGACGGCAGCTGACGTACCTTTAAAGGAGATCACGGCAACCTTGGCATCGGAGTCCGTAAAGACATGACCACGGACACCGCTACCATTCCAGCCAAAAGTGGCGTCCCCTTTCCATTTGTGCTCAATTTGGATCCAGTCAGACTCCTTCTCCGACTCTACATATGCATTGTTGGACATGATGGCTAGGTTGGTTAGAGTGTTGCGATCGGTCATGTTGGGGACCAGCACGGATTGCACAGAGTAGGATCCATCAATAACGTTCCCTACTGTAGGTACATAAAAACCGTTTTCCATCAAAACGGACTTCAAAGAGTCCTGTAATACAGGGATCGCCACTGGCTGCTGCAAAGCGTCGAGGGTACCTTCCAGCTGCATAAGTTCAGTATCTAGTCGGACTGATTCCAACGGCTGGCCTTTATCTGTAGCCGAATAAGCCTCGCTAGGAGTCTGTTGTAATGTAAAAGCAAAGTCAGGACCATCCAAACGGCGGAATTGATGATGCGTCGAATCCAAGCCTCGTTCTATAACATGGGCCAAATGCATGGAACCGATCTGAACGGCTGCGGCTTGCAGAATCCACAGAAGAAAAAACATCGAGCCAGAACACAGAGACTCAAGAAAAGAAAAGATGACAAATAATAAAGCCCTTCAGATAAGTATCAAAGTCGTAATTGTAGCTGTCAGTAGTTATCTGTTCCTAATTAGGCTGTAATGGTCACAGGAAAGATGGGGGAAGACAGTTACGATAGGCGGTGGAGATGGCGTTAGATAAGTAAATGTGTTGGGACTTTATAAGTAAAGTTGAAGGCGGCGATTTATTGGTTGAACTTCGAATCCACAGGATAAATATTGGACAGCAACGGAGTTTAATTGGCAAGGGTAGTCAATGTAAAAGAAAAAAATAATCAACAACAACAAGAAAACAAAGGTTTGTCAATGGTAATTAATAGAGCTCTACCAAGCTAGAGAGGACCCTTTCTCACCGGGTAGACCAACTTGCAGGACAGATTCGGATGATCGATAAGTTCCGTTGTTGTTTCACTATATCCTTGTCCAGTGATGTGTATAAAAGCTTTTGACATAACCTACTAATACCTTCATTTAAAATAAAGAATCCACATGTTCAGTCTACCAAGAAAAATACATTCTTAAATTTTCCGGGGGTCTAGTCAGACCCTGAAAGTGCAAGAAGCTCTTAAACATCAATCAATGCAAAAAAAGTCGTTGATTAAGTAAACTGGGACTTCCAAACTTTAAATGTCACGGTTGTCAGGTACGACAATATCAGATCACGTCTCCTCGAGCCAAGTTAATTAATTATTTAGTTATTACTTTTATCCTTCTTTTAACTATATTTCTCCAAGCCCCCTCCCCCTCCTTTTTTTTTTTTTTTTTTTCACATCTCAATACTGATTATAGCAGGAGTCTTTTTCTGGTCTTGCTAAATGGCTCGTAGTAAAGTACAGGCGTCTTTGGCCGAACTTCGAGCTTTGAAGAAAGCTGGCAAGACGCGACTTTCAACGTATTCGGCTGAAGCCGACGACGTGTACGACGAAGTCGACGAGGACGCTTTCCGTAAAGTTGCTCGTCAGCGTTTGGATGAAGAAGATTTTGTAGTCGATGATGATGGCGAAGGGTATGTCGATAATGGTGCTTACGAGTGGGATTCGCGCCGGTCGCCAGATCGCGAATCAGATCGCGACGTCCACTTCAACCGTAAACGAGCCAAACACGATCGTAAAGAAGTCGAAGAGGAAGTAGCTAACCTGTCCTCCTTCTTACAGAATCGTACTCAGGTCCGATCCGAAAGATCAAATCCGTCTACTGTAGCTGATGATGCTTTTCTAGGCGAACTTCTCGATACCATTCCTATTACCCCGTACTCGAAACCGGCTCGTAAGGAAGTAGATGTCGACGCTATTCTAGCTGATGTGGGCATCACTCGGTTCAAATCTCCTATAAAAGAAGCATTCTCTCCTAAACATTTCTCCCCACAGGCTGAGCGTCCTCCTGTATCGTCCTCGTTATCCACTGATAGCCCTTCACCAGTTTTGAAACGTCGTTTGATTCTCAAAGACTCGCCTAATAAGGACAATTCTTTAGCCAAACCACCATCAATTTCTTTACAATCCGCGCTAAATTTGCCTGATATGTCTGATATGTCTGATATGCCTGATTTGGTTGAACCCGTTGTCCAGACCCCTAGCCTTGCTACCCCGCCAACCAAGTTCTTGAACCAAACTAATCATACTGCACCGGTTCAGGCCACCACAGGAGTTTCACATAATGACGAGTCATCTGATTCTGACGACGATGAAATTATTGTCCGACGCAACTTTGGCGTGAAAGCCCACTCTACTGGTCCGGGACGGTCTGCTACTCTAGTTGCTGCTCTGCGAGACGCTTCCCCTGAGCCGGTAAAGAAACGAAATGCTCCAACTGTTCAAATATCTTCTATAGATGCAGAATCCCTAGATTCTGCTGATTTACTTGATCCAGTATCAGGCCAGCTGAATTTCTACTGGTTAGACCACTATGACGTTAAAGAAGATCTCTATCTCATTGGCAAAGTTAAACACCTCCGGTCTAATACCTACGTTAGTGCTACTATCAGGATTCGAGGCTTAGAGCGATGTCTGTATTTTCTGCCCCGTGATTATAAAGATGATGACCAATCTGGCGAAGAAGTCTCACCCGATATGTTGTTTGATGAGATTAAGTCACTATGTCGTCAACATCGCATTCAGGACTATGCTCGTAGGATAACATCCAAAAAATACGCTTTTGATCTGGACGATGTTCCCGGCGAAGCCGATTATATTGAGATTCGCTATCCGTATTCTTATCCGGCCCTGCCCAACAAACCTGGCCATACCTACTCACATGTCTTCGGAACTAATACACCGTTATTCGAGCGATTCGTTCTCGATAAGAACATAATGGGACCTTGTTGGCTCTCTTTAAAAGAAGTAGACTTTTCTGCTATTAACGGAATCTCTTGGTGTAAAGTCGAAGGAGCGGCCAGTTTTTCTAACTTATCCGTTTTGTCGGATCCATTGCCCATGCCTAATATGAACATGATGACTCTATCTGTCCGCACCACTTTTAATGCCGCTAAGAACGAGCGGGAGCTTGTTGCTATTTCTGCTCGTTTCTATCGCGATGTCCAACTAGAATCTAGCACTTCATCAGAAAAACAAATGTATGATGGTATAATCATGGTCAGGCCACCCGAGCACGAATTTCCTCTAACATTTTCAAAAGTAGCTCAGGAGTGTCCAATAAAGATCACTACTTTTCAGAAAGAGCGAGCCATGCTGGAATTTTTTAGTTCTTTGTTTTTAAAACACGATGTTGATGTCATTGCTGGTTACAGCTTGGAAAAAAGTGATCTTAAAGTTCTTCTTTCTAGAATGCATTCTCTAGGAGTTAAATATTGGAGTCGATTGGGTCGGATGAAAAACTCAAAAAACGATCACAGAGGTACCATCTCGATCTTTGATGTGCGCAATGCCGTGGTTGGAAGGCTTATGTGCGATTTGACCAACGATCTTGGTATGTCTTTAATGCCGAGGTGCACATCGTACGAATTATCAGAAATGTGTGAGATTGAATTAGATGTCACTAGACCAGAAGTTGAAACGGATGCCTGCAATGAAAAAGATATTGGTACAGCAGCTGGATTGCTGCGCTATATCGCACAATGTTACCAGGACGCAGATTACATAGCTCAACTTACTTTGAAGACTAAAATTATTTCTTTATCGAAAGAGTTAACCAACGTTGCAGGAAACTCCTGGGCTCGGACTCTTACCGGTACTCGATCAGAAAGAAACGAGTATATTCTTTTGCATAGGTTTACGGAAAATGGGTTTATTGTGCCTGATAAGGCCGATCGCTTCAAATCCAAGAAGGATGAGTCTGGCGGTAAGAAGGAAAAATATCTAGGTGGATTGGTATTTGAACCGGAGAAAGGTCTTTATGATCATTTTATTCTTGTTATGGATTTCAATTCATTGTATCCTAGTATTATCCGCGAGTTCAACATTTGCTTTACTACAGTAGACTGGGCGAAACATCGAAACGAACAAGATATCGAAAATCTAACTTACCCACAACCATCGTCTAAACAGGGAATTTTTCCTACCCTCATCGCCCAACTCGTAACTAGTCGCGCAGAGGTTAAACGACAATTAGCGAATCCAAATAACGGAACTCCTACAGAACGGCAACAATGGGATATCAAACAACAGGCACTAAAGCTCACGGCCAATTCTATGTATGGTTGTCTAGGCTATGAAAGGTCTCGGTTCTACGCAAAACCCTTGGCAATGATGATCACTCACCGAGGTCGAGAGATTCTTCGTCGTACCAAAGAACTAGCTGAGCAAGCTGCACTACAGGTGGTTTATGGAGACACTGACTCAGTAATGATAAATACTCGAGTAGATACTTTTCAGAAATCTATTGAGATCGGCAATCAATTCAAGCAAACCGTGAACAAACAATATAGATATCTGGAGATAGATATTGATTACATTTTTAAGCGCCTCCTTCTTCATGCGAAGAAAAAATACGCGGCATTGAAAATAATCGAGCGTGATGGAAAACTGACAACCAAAGTGGAAGTGAAAGGTTTAGATATGAAGCGCCGCGAATATTGCAAGTGGTCGAAGGATGCATCCCAATATTGCTTAGACCAGATTTTGAACAGCGAAGACAGCGAAATCGCAATAGTGAACATTCACACATATCTTACTCAACTTGGCGACGATATTCGAGCCAACCGTGTGAAACTAGAAGACTTGGCAATACATACCAGATTAAGCAAGGATCCAGCAGAGTATGGTAGAGATAAATTGATGCCATCTGTTGAGGTAGCCTTGCGACGACGTGCGAATGGCGAATCAGTGTCCGCAGGTGATATAATGACCTACGTAATCACCTCGAAGTTGGGCGAGAAAAAACATTTTGCGGAGCAGGCACATACATTGGCAGAGATCCGAGACGACTCCGAACTGGTGCCAGATGTGGAGTACTATCTGGAGAAACAGATTCTAGCACCGATTGAGCGGTTGGTGGCTCCAATACAAAGTACAGACCGGATTCGACTGGCGGAATGTCTAAAGCTGGATTGCAGCAAATACCGCAATACCTCTACCCATGAAACGAAACAGTTTGGAGCTACTTTTACTCAACTTGACAGCACGATTTCTGATAGCGAACGGTTTATGAATTGTGAAGCGCTGGCAATTGAGTGTTTAAACTGCCACGAAAAGTTCGTTTACCGCGGGATCAAACCAGAGCCACGCGAATCGGACACTGCAATTCCAGAAGGAAAGCTGATCAGTGGAGGTGGACTTCGATGCCCCGGTTGTGGATTCAACCAGTCTTCTCAAGCAATAGGTGCTCAGGCAGTGATTTTTGCCCGACAGAAAATTCGAAAGTACTACGAGCATTGGATCGAATGTGACGAACACGGAGGAGATCATAAAACTCGCAGTGTCTCAGTTTTCGCTCGGAGATGCACTGGAGCGGAAGGATTATACAAAGGCTGCAATGGCACTGCCCAATATAAATACGGAGATCGAGATCTTTACAACCAGTTATTGTATCTGTCGACATTGTTTGATGTCGACCGGGCTCGCAAGGACATGGATCAGCAAGAGCTAATTTTGGCCGAACAAAATCGGCAGTACTTGGCTCCTGCACGACAAAGCCTCCAGGCTTACCTGGATCAATGTGGCCGCAGATTTGTTGATATGAGACAATTATTTGTATCTTTTACTACATGATACACAGATAAGTATAAATAGAATAATAAATAATTGAAAGAGAAAAAAAAAAACAACTAATTGATAATGAAATTATCAAATATTAAACTATTAAATAATCATAAAATAAATTAGTCTGTTTGTTCGTATGGCGTGACGAACTGGCTGCGTGATACTGTATCTCGGTTTTAGGAAGTTATTTAGTTACATGAGAGAGAGAGATATGACATCGGTTAAGAAATAAGGTTTGTTTAACGAGAAAGACAGTACGACCGCATTACAAGCATTTCAAGGGTGGGGGGAGATATGCAATTATGCACGAGCCTTGGATGAGTAATCAACCTTAGCTTCAATGATGACAGCAAAACACAATAGTTTTAGACTATTCTTAGCTTATCAGTGCACTTGGTGTACCACGCTAGGCATTTACGAACTTTCTCATCGAGAAACCGAGATTAAAGTTTTGAGACATAAAAAAAAAATGTGGGCATGAGATATCTAGAGTTCGAGTGAAGAAAAAACGAAAAGGGTGCAATAGGATATGTGCATAAGACACATGGCATAAAATAAATACCATGAAAAACTCATACTAACGCTTAGTATCGAATAATGTGCATATTCTGGCTACTATATGCGAGTTTTGCACCGCATTGTGGCAGTTGCGTGTAAACCTAAATAATTATTTGGGTTAGCCGCATTGACCAATAGACAGACTGTTCTCTATGTGAATACAAGATTGAAGCCCTAGTTTCGGGAAAGCAAGGGTTTCTAATCTAGTATAACCCTCATAGTGTCCTCCGTAATCACCGATTAAGATACCCATAACTTCCATAACTTCTCTAAATTCCATTATATAGGACTCCGACAAAGATATCGCTCTGTTGTTTAATTTATATTAAGAGTCTGAAAAGAAAGTGCCCGTAAGTACTTTCTTTATTGTTGGGCAGCTAAATTAAGTGGTAGTGGAAACCTTAAACACTTCCTCGGCGTCTCTCTTCCACAGCTCTTTTTCTTGGTTATAGCGCTAACCTGTTCTGAAACCTGACATATATCTCGAGTTACAGGAAGATACTGTCAGGCAAACCTTTGTATAGATTCAGAAACATATTTTGCAGCGTAATATAAAAGGGCCTGGAACACAACTTAGACATAAAGCGTCGACGTTTTGTTCAACCTTCTCGTTTCCAAAAGCCACAGACCAGCCTATACTGGAGATCATATAGGAAGGCTTTCTTTTTTTATTTTTACTTTTTATTTTTTTCATTTGGATATCATACTGAGGGGGATTTTCTCAGTAGATTTGAGAAGATTTATATAGGCAGGAGAAACAGAAAGAAAATTGAAAAAAAAAAGAGGGATTTAGATCTAAGCTTTGACTTTCCATTCTCGTTTCCAAGTTCCTCCTCATCGGTTTATATGACATCTTCACAAACTCAAACTAACCACGACTCTTCGAATCTGGGTATGTCAAATGTTACTAGAATGGACGGATCCGTCTCTGACCACTCGTCTGCCTTCAACGGCTGTCTGCCGCAGCACCAACCGATGCAGCCTATGCTGCCAAATCTTCATATGCGCATGGAATCCTCTAGTGAACACCATATGTATCGTCGACCCTGGACCCACGATGAAGATCAATTGCTTCTGACTTATATCAAGGAGAACGGCCCCCAACACTGGACCAAGGCCAGTCGCTTGTTGCAGACTCGCACTCCGAAACAGTGCCGTGAGCGCTACAACCAGAACCTTAAACCCAGTCTCAACCGCACTCCTATTGATTTGAATGAAGGTGCTTTGATAGAGGATTATGTGCGAACTTACGGTCGACGCTGGGCTCTTATTGCTCGAAAGCTAGGCACTAATCGGTCAGAAAACAGCATTAAAAGCTGGTGGAATTCCGGAATCAACCGTCGTCGCCGAGCTCTAGCCGACCCACCAGGCACTACCCATTTCAGTCCTACTCAGCAAGGTTTCATGGATTCTAATGTTCCTGATTCTGTAAGTCCATCTGGACCTGGTATGCATCATCATCATCCACAACCGTTCATTTATGGCCCCGACGGCAGACTGGTCCCTAACCATACAAACAGCCCCTCGGGCATACCTGGCGGAACCTCAGGCAATTCTTTACCCTCTAATCAGATCCAGATGCAGAACGTCCCTGGTCTGACTGGATCTCCCCACCTAGCTCCAGGTGCGATGACCCACCAATTTGCACCCAGCTCAGTTCATATTTCTGCTGTATCTTCTCAGTCGTCCGCTCAGTCTCATCCTGCGGCTGCCGCATCCAACATAATAGGCCGTATGTCCAGTTCTTTGGGACAGATGAATAATTTCAACCAAAACAATCTAATGAATCCAAATCTGAATCATATGAACCCGAATCCGGCACTGACCTCCAGTGTCTACAATAACCTGCCTTCAGCCTCTACCGCGATACCAAATGGAAGCTCAGAATCTGGGGTGCCGTGGCCAACTAATCCTGGACACCCTAACTTTGTTCAATATGCCCCTGGCGCTGGTGGCTTACCTACCACCACTCCGATGTTTGTGGGCCCGAATGGTGCATTCTACTTACACCCTGGATTTCCCGGAGGGTATATACCTGCTACCATGCCGCTGGGCGGAGTAATGACACCAGACCCCTCTAAAGATGACAATGACCGCACTCGAATGCAAAAAAAACTACGAGAGTCGACAGAGATGGTAGCTAATGTTGTGAACGGATCAACCGCTGGCCCTACCATGGAAGACTTACTCGACCAGTCGGGAAAAGACTTAGCCCCCACTCGATCGGCGGAACTGGGGGCTAGAATGGAATCAGCTGCTGCTGCTGCTGCTGCTGCTGCTGCCGCCGCCGCCGCCGCTGCCGCTGTTGGTACTGTTTCTATGAATTCTGCCGATAACCAAGATTTCAGGTCAGGCTTAAGTGATTTTGTCTCTGAGACTCTGGAACGGCTCGGGAGTGTCGAAGACGATCTGCCAAGTTTAACAGAAGATGATGATGCTATAGATTCTGTTTCTTCTGGAACAGTAGATAATGCTATTCGCGCACCGGGTCACAAATATCGAAGAGATCCTACTGGTCACAAAGTTGCCATTAGTTCACTATTGGAATAGAGGTGGATTTCTGTTCTCTTCAAACTTTGCCACTACAACTACTCATTTTTCCAGGTTACTATAAGTTCTCATCATTTGATATTTCAGTTTTGTTTATATTTAAACTGATATTAAATATATGAGGCTTTGAATATGATTTGCTCATCTTAGACATAGGTGGCTAATTCATTGTCCTGCATCACATCATATTTGAAAGTCCTGTAAGATCCGGCTAACTAGTTTGATTTTCCCGTCTTTTCCCGTCTTAAATAGCTGCTGTTAGCTGCATAATGAATTTCGAGTATATAATTTTTTTTTTTTGACAATATTGTCCAGATCAGGTTTAGTAGTACATTTTTCTTTATCCAGAGAAAACCCATCGAACTCATCGTAATCTATATAATCTTAAATGTATATAAAGTTTTTCTTGACTAATCATCGACCCAGGAATTATAATATTTATTTTAACCATTGCCAATGAGTGCGCAGACCTCAACTGTACATTATCCGTAAGTAATGATATGGTTTTTATTTTCAATTTATATAGTGATTGCTAACATAGATTTTGGTATGGAGGTAAGTGAACGAATCAACTATGTATGGTCTCGTAGTTTGGTTGATAAGAATTAGCCAAACTTTGGCGGGACCATCGAGATCAAGTATCTAATTTCTATTAAAGTGTATAATGCATTGAAAGTGCTCTAATGAACTAATATTTGCTTTTAATAAT
>JAJMFE010000076.1:0-40379 GCA_030574555.1 Tortispora phaffii | reverse complement strand
AACCCTTAACCAGGTTTGCCACCTCCGCTATACTAGGAGAATAGGACATACAGCTATCTTGATAACCCTACTGCGCAGCTTATCTATTCATTCTTGCATATGCTTAGTCTTAGGCTCTTATATCATAATCTAAGTAACCTTACGGTGATGACATGTTATTCTTCCGAATCGAGCCCTTGGGAGAATGGCTGCCATCACAAGGAGGGCCAAAACTCTAAATATCATTGTATACAAACAATAACTAATATACACATTCCAACTTATCGACAGCCACACTTTAGTATTTGCGGAACACCGCAAAAGTAGCAGATATAAAAGTATCGGCAATAATTCGAAGGTAAAAAACAAACCGACGAAAAAAGAGAACAAAAAAATAAAAAATAAAAGAGAAAAAATTCTAACAGTATTATACACTGCATAGAAGAAAGCCCAGCCCGACTTCCTTTTGGTTCATTTGAGCCTTGTTTATCGCATTAATATAGGTTTTGTGGAAAGTACAAAACCAGTAAACACCACAAAAAAAAAAATGGAGATTCCGATGATAGAGTTCCTACGGGACCGGTTGTATTTAGGTGCCTTTGACCAGCAGCCAGAAGACGACGATAAATACTTCTATTTTACGGTCGAGGACTGTTTGATGTATAATCCGTTCCACCACGACTTTGGCCCCTTGCATGTGGGACACTTGTACCGATTTGCAGTGATGCTGCATGACTGCCTGAGCCACGAGGCGGTGGATAACCGGGCGATTGTGTTCTATTCACACACCGATCCTCGCAGCCGGGCCAACGCAGCCTGTGTGCTGTGCTGCTACATGGTTTTGATCCAGAACTGGCCGCCGCACCTGGCCCTGGCGCCGATCTGTCAGGTGGAGCCGCCGTTTATGCCGTTCCGCGACGCCGGCTACTCGGTGGCGGACTTCGAGATCACTATCCAGGACGCCGTGTACGGGGTTTGGCGGGCCAAGGAGCGCGGGCTGCTGGACCTGCGCCAGTTCAATTTGGAGGAGTACGAGCAGCACGAGCGGGTGGAGATGGGCGACTTCAACGTGCTGACGCCGGACTTTGTGGCGTTTGCGTCGCCGCAGTGCGGGCCCCACGAGCCCAAGCCGATGGCGTTTTCGGTAGTACTGGATTTCTTCAAGGCCCACGACGTCGGCATGGTGGTCCGCCTCAACTCGCATCTCTACGACAAGCGCGAGTTTGAGCGGCGCGGGATCAAGCACCTCGACATGATTTTTGACGACGGCACCTGTCCGCCCTTAGACCTGGTCCGGCGGTTCATCGGGGTCGCGGACGGGCTCATTGCCCAGGGCAAGAAGATCGCGGTCCATTGCAAGGCCGGGCTCGGCCGCACGGGGTGTCTGATTGGCGCCCATCTGATCTATACCCACGGGTTCACTGCCCGCGAGTGCATTGCTTTTTTGCGGTTCATGCGGCCGGGGATGGTCGTGGGCCCGCAGCAGCACTGGCTCCATATGAACCAGAACGAGTTCCGCGACTGGAAACATACCATGGTCCTGGGACCCCGGGACCCGGATCTCTGTGGGCATGCAAGCCTGGTGCCGCGCCGTGTGGTACAGGGAGATCAGCAGCTGCTGGAATCGGGTCCGCCGCGGACTCCGGTGCGCCGGAGCATTTTGGGCGAGCGCGGTCCGTGCAATACCCCGCCCAGCGACGCCGACGCCCAGCCGTTGCCGATGCCGACCCCGGGCCAGCCGCGTAAAAGCCCCCAGCGGACAGTTAGTACGGTGCAAGCAGCAGCTCGAGAACTGGAGCGGGCTATGTCTGAAGATAGCAGCACCAGCACCAGTGCTAGTGCTAGTGATAGCATCGATATCAATGACAGCAACAATGAAAACATCGGGCCCTACACGGCAGCCACAGCCGCAGGGTACAGCAAGATGGTCGCAAAAGAAGTCGAGGAAGAATCATTGGATCTAAATGGAGATCAGAATATGATCTCGGTGCCGAAAGTACGAGCCAGTCGCACAGCCAGCGCCAGCAGCAGCCGGCTAGGAAGCCCACGTCGTAGTTCTCGGCGTCAGCCTTCTAACGCAGAATCGAAAAAAGCCATCAATGGAGTTCGAAAAGTATCGGGGCCTCGAGTCCGTCGAGTGGTTACAGATGTTTAATAGAAGAAACCAGGCTAAAAGAAACCAGGCTTAAAGAAATCAGGCTTAAAGAGAGCGTTATGAAGAAGCCATGAAGAAGCCATGGAGAAGGAGAAAGATATAAAAAAAAGTACAAGTACAAGAACATGAACATGAACATGAACAAGAATAAGAAGAAAAAACAGACGATCTGGGACCCATGAACTTTTTTTTATTTTTCAATTTTTTTCTTTCTTCATACTAGACGATCTATTATAACTTGAATCGGAGCTAAATTGATATACATATATATATATTAACTATAATGTAGGTTATATAATAGAGATAGAGAGTTCTCATTCTAGGGTTTTGGTTTGGGTGGAAATCGGCCAATCCAATCTACTGGACGGATTCAAAAACTTTCTCGAAACTAAAGCAACTGGATTTTCTTCTTTCTTTTTGAATTTATCACTACCACCGGTTACTTTTTTTTTTCTTTTCTTTTTATATTCTCTCTTTTTGCCGGTAAAACGGGCCAGGAATATTGGAATAATTAAGAATGTCTAGTGAAGAAGCGGAATACGAGGCGAAGGCAGCTATGGTTGTGCCGTTTGCCAAACCGCTGGCGAGCAGAAAGACCAACAAGAAAGCGTTGAAACTGATCAAGAAAGCGTCGAAGGCAAAAGGAGTGCGTCGTGGAGTCAAAGAAGTAGTGAAGTCGCTGCGCCGGGGAGAGAAGGGATTAGTGGTGTTAGCGGGCGATGTGTCGCCGATGGACGTGATCACGCATATTCCGGTGCTGTGTGAAGACAACAAGGTGCCGTATTTGTTTGTGCCGAGCAAAGAGGACCTAGGCGGGGCCGGGTCGACTAAACGGCCGACTAGTGTTGTGATGGTTGTTCCGGGCAAGAGCAGCGACACGGAGTACCGCGACCGGTATGATGAGGTGGTGAAGGAGATCCCGGCGATTGAGGTGTAGGACAATTATGCATTGAGTAGAGAACCAAAGAAAAAGAGAGAGAGAGAGAGAGAGAATTATAAGTATATAAATATATATACAGGGTGTAACTAGAGGAAGCGATGTTGAGGGGGACAGATGGATGCGTTGCGTAGTCGTAAGAGATTCTCGACACACTCATAATCGGCGGGCGATACCGATAACGGGGTCGACGGTTCTGGATAAATAAGAGGCCGATCGGAATCAATAGGGTGATTAGAGCCCCGAGATTGGCCAGAACAAGTGGAGTGAGTTTCAAAATAATGATTTTCGTCAGGACAGCTGCTAGGGCGAGAGCTGCTAGGGCGAGAGCTATTTTTGCTCAGACTACTAGCAATCAGACTAGTAGTCTGATTGCTACTGGTAGGACCGCTACTGGTAGGACCGCTAATGTTCAGACTCCGTTCACTAAGAATAGTAACCTCTCTTTGGTCACTGGATCGGCTATTGTCCATTTCTAGAGGGTAACACACGATCTGGGCCTGGCCCGCACAGATGTCCAGTCGAATAGTCTTAGTCGATTTCACCGGCGTGCTCTGATCTGCATTTACAGGATCAATGGCCGCGTCGACGGTAGCTGGACTCGGAGTGCCGTTGGCGCGGCGCGGGGTTCGGCGCCATAATTGACGTCGGTTTTGAAACCAGACCTGGACGGCCTTTTCAGACATGCCGGTTTTGCGGGCAATATCTTTGCGCACTGCCCGCGAGGGTTTGTTGCATTGGGCGTATTCGGCCTCCAGCACCGAAAGTTCCATTGGCGACGTCCGACGCCGCCGTTTTCGAGCCAACATGGCGTTTTTCATGGCTGGCTCTACTTCGGCCAGGTAGGAATTTGGAGAGTGCAATATAAACGCATAATTGGAAGGCGACGATCCAGGGTCGGTGGCCGAACTGGAAGAAGACAGCGAAGTATCGGTTAACGCTGGTTCTTGAAGTTGCACTGCAGGCGCAGACGCAGACGCAGAAACTGAAGCAGCAGCGCCAGTGTCTGTCAAAGTATGACGCCAACCACGGAGGTTGGGCGATGACATTGTTTTTAGCAACAAAACCGTAGTGATGAACGAGAAATCACACTATAAACTACGATTAGATGTGTCGCGAGCTAAAAAACGCGGTATATCGATGTGTACGCGCCGAGTTGGGAGTATAGTTTAAAAAAAGCAACAATAGAATAGACAATACCAAAAACAGTGGCCGCACATTGGTTCATTAGAAATAGTTTAACCGCATTGGGATACAACCGTTGGAACTTACATACTCAATTAAAGCCATCTAATAATTTGCAGCTACAGCACAGCTCCGTATAGTTACTAAAATAGTTACTAAAGCCACAAAAACTAGAACTACTAGGTAATGATTTAATTTACTCAAAGATACCTAATAACTGACTAAATAGGTAGAAAACCAATAATCACTCATAATCTACGGCTATTCATTGGTACATGACTATTAATTGGTACTTTAAGATCTCACTGGCTGCCTGATGATAGAAGAGAACCTTATATCTAACCTCTACAGCTACAAACCATTTCACGTCTATCTATAATTTTTTTTTTTTTTGCTAATTGTTCCTGTGACTGTCCTTTTTACTCTATTCTTTTTTTCGTTACATCTATCGGTCTTATTATTATTCATTGTTCGTATTTCTTTTAAGGCACACTAACAACACAACCTCAGCCCCATTTCCAACCGACTGGGACTTTAGCTTTTTTTTTTCTCTCTTCGTTTTCCGCTCTTTCTTTTTCACTATAAGTCACCCTATTTCTTCCTTAGATTATCTCTCTTGCCCTCTTTTTTTCCTACCCTTTCCTTCTTTTACTTCAACACTGTTAATATTCTCTTATATCTATTTATTGATTCCCTTTGCTGGTTCGGTGCTCCTTTCCCTTTTTCTACCACCCGCTTGTTTAGCGGCCCACCAAGGATAACTCAAGCAAACACAACTTTAGTATAAGAAGTGTCCGGTTTTAACTAGTCTTATGTCGCAACTAGTTTTGCCACCGCCACAACCGTTAAGACCTTATCATCGGCGAACCGTTTCAACGTCTCCAAAGGGAAAACGACATGTCCACCGCCGCTCTGCCGCCATTTCCTTAGATCTTAGACACGCCTTATCAAAAGACCTCGAGTCGCCATACCTAAAAACCGATCATGATTTTTTGTCTCCGGAGTATTGTTTGTCTTCCGAAACTAATTCGAACTCTGTCTCGTCTTCGCCTTCGAATTTGCTTCCCGCTTTTTCCCCGGACCATCCCGGCTCTCAGTTTCTTCGACCTAAAGTGGCTTTTTCTCCTGATATCGAAGTTATCCCCCGCAAGTTCCAGTCCAATTCTACTTCTACTGACTCCATTTATTATAATAATCATAATAATAATGGCCCATCTCTTTCATTTTCGCAACCAGTTTTGGCCCCGATTCAGACTAATTTGCCTTCTGCCGAACCTTCTTCGCCTCGTCGACATCGCAAAGTGAAGTCTTGGGCCGATAACATCATCCGGTTAGGTCGTAGCAAATCTCGATCTCCTACACGTACCATTTCTCAGACCTCTCCAACAACATCCGCTCCTACTTCTCCAAACCGGTATGTGTTTTCTCGATCGCCATCGCCTTCTCTGTCGTTGTCGTCACCACCACCACCACTAAAAACACAACAAACCCGACTGTTGCGGCCGCAGCATTCACCATCGCCTTCGTCTTCGCCTCATCGAGCCTCAACAGCCGCCGCCGAACACTTTGCGTCTTTGCCCGTTCCTGTAATTGATTTGGATTTGGCTACCCAATCCTCTGGCTCCCCGCGGTACGGTTTAGGACTTCATCGTCGCACCGATTCGGCGCCCGAGGTTGCTCAAGCCGCCTGGCGCGATCTTGATTTCGAACTCGCTGGCCCCGAATCCATGCGCCACCGCCATCGGTCCTCCATGTCTGGGCTTTCGCGCTCCCCTGCTCGAATCATGCGTGCAGTCATCGAAGAGCCCGAATCCGACTCCCGCTCTCCCCCGTATACGCGCTCTCCAGCCTCGTCTCGTTCTCTAGTAGTTTCTGAGAAACAGTCCCAGAGAATAGAGACCTTTTTCAAACCACCGCCAACATATCCTCTATCTACTTCAAATGTAGAACTAACTCCTCCTACAGAACCCAGTTTCGAATTAACTGAAACCCCGCCCACCGTTGCATCTGACCAGTCTGCCACTCACGAGTCCGCCAAGTGGCCTCTAATGCCTCCTTCTCCTCCAGAAACGCCCAGTCTTGCCTTGAACTCCACTTCTGAAGACCATATTCTCCAGGCTTTCGACCTAAACTTTGGCTGTCCTGGCCCGGTCTCTCGGTCATCTGATCGTGCCAGTACCGTTAGTGACACCTTCAGCGATTCTAGCTCGACTAAGAAATCTTTTTCTTCTCGAATGTTTGGGCTTTTAAAACTTACCAAATGAACACTCGCTAGCATTAGTTAGTGCTCATTTTGCTGTCGGGCAGGGTTAGTATTATCGCTACGTCTTCAACGGCAACAAACTTGTCGATATACCTTTTATTCAGTCATTGACCTGAGATTCATTCTTTTCTACTTATCTGGCTTGTTATCCTACTTTTGTTCATTCTTTTTTTTACATTTTATTGCTTGGTATCCTACTTTTGTTCATTCGCTCTTAAAAATATATTCTATGGTATCTATGCATTGTACTCTGTAGCTGCATTTATGAGTTTATTTCTCTCTTATAACTTAATGTCTGCTATTTTAATAATTTTTACTGGAGTTACTTCCTTTCAAGTAATAAAACCTATAAAGGATTTACAAAATTGAGTTTTACCATTACTTGCTGTATTGTTTTACTGATTTTATTGGACAAAATTCTTTGAACAATGTCTGTGCAGCTACTACTGTATATCAATTGCTGAAACTCTCTTTCTTGGCATATGTCGAAAAGGTCATCGGTGACTACATAATACAGGCGGCACGTCCTGTTATGTACAGATATTACTTTTATTGTATTTTTTGCCCTTTTTTTTTCTTCTTTATTAATATCTACTAGCAATATCTGTACAAGTCTACACAGTTTTCCAACAGAATTTAGGAAAACTGTTGGTGCAGTCTCCAACCATTTGCTGGATTACTTTCCATAATCAAGTTAATTAAATTCACTCACGAGATCCCCGGTCATCATTAATCACCATCATGACCAATATATTCGCCGACATTGGGTAACCAAATCGAATTGAAAGTTAATGAATGCACGGGAATTGATTGAAAAACTTACTGTTTCATTATATAGTTTTTGCTTGATCTATTTGGTATCTGGTCTACCTCATTGAAATCTATCCCCTCTATATATTAATGACGGTTCGCTTAAAGCTAAACTACATACTACCTATATGCTCAAATTGATTCGATAGGTTAAATCGTTTCAAATAGAGTTGGCACTGTCGTCTCATATATCAAGAAAGCCCGTTCGGGCTTTTATGCCATTATGTATATATATTCTCCAATATGTGTCATTGTATGAATTCTAATGATGAGATATTGCTTGTTTTTTGGGCTTTCAGTAGCCACGGAGTTTACTACCTTGATAACATTTTCCAGCGGCTTAGATAGAGACAGAGGTTTGGAGCAAGTTCGAACTGAATCTGGTGATACGTATTTGGCACCTGCAGACAATGACGGACTTCTTTTGACTTTTAAACAGAGAGAACCAAACTCTACAGTTTGGATTTCATACTGTGATGAATCTACGGTTTTGGGATTCAGTTATAAAAGGTTTCCAATAGAAGTATACTCTATAGACGCCGAGGTACACGGGACGATGTACGACCATCTGGATTGCGTGCCTTACGAAAAATATAGTACACCAATACTCTGGGACGAAGATACGCGTAATGGTGGCTCATTCTTTCATGCTATTTATATGGTACACGTGAATCATGTGAAATGGTACAGTTCTACTACTGACACCCCTTTTTTTGAATTTATTGGTAAATTTGATCTTGGTGGTAGTGACAACGCTTACGTTTATACTCCTGGGTATTATCTCAAAGCGTTTTCACGTCCTCCAGAGTCCTCATTGGAAACTCCTACTGAACCAGTCTCGTCTTTATCTTCAGCATCAACTGGAACTGAATCGGAGTCTTCACTGGCAACTACCAGTGGAACAGTTTCGCCTTCTTCAATATCTTCCAGAAGTACCGATTCGTCGTCTTTTTCGGCGACTTCAAGTAGTACTGAAACATCTTCTTCGGTGACTTCAAGTAGTACTGAACCATCTTTTTCGGCGACTTCAAGTAGTACTGAAACATCTTCTTCGGTGACTTCAAGTAGTACTGAAACATCTTCTTCGGCGGCTTCAAGCAGTACTGAACCATCTTCTTCGGTAACTTCAAGTAATACTGAAACATCTTTTTCGGCGACTTCAAGTAGTACTGAAATATCTTCTTCGGCGGCTCCAAGCAGTACTGAACCATCTTTTTCAGCGACTTCAAGCAGTACTGAAACATCTTCTTCGGCGGCTTCAAGCAGTACTGAACCATCTTTTTCAGCGACTTCAAGCAGTACTGAACCATCTTTTTCAGCGACTTCAAGCAGTACTGAACCATCTTCTTCGGCGGCTTCAAGTAGTACTGAACCATCTTCTTCATCTACCAGTGACACAGAAACAATAACCCCTTCGATGACTTCAGGCGGTAGTTTCACTGTCACTAGTATTGTTTCGACAAGCACCATCAGCCAAGTTTCTAGCGCGACCCTGTCTTCTGAAATTTCTACTGTCCGTAGTTCTGCATCCTCGACGGCTCCAACAGCCACATCAATTGATGTTGTATTAGAGATATTTCAGGATTCCACAAGAGTTGGATATGTATCAACTGTTGATGCCAGCAGTGAAATTAGTCCTTCAGTATGGGAATACACTAATCCTCCATCATGGCTATATGGAACGAATGGCGTATTAGGTATAACTGGAGATACTTTTGCTGTGAGTAATGTTCTTGATTTGACCAAGAGACAAGAATTTGTGCCAATCAACGCCAGCGTTGTTTTAAATCAGCCTGTATTGTTTAATGGCCAACAAGTGATATATCTATGTGGTGAAGAATTACGTACCATCGAAAGAGTTGGATGCTCAGCTGTCGCTGTACGAGCTGCTAGTTATGATCCTAGTTCTTCATCTTCGTCGACAACAGCACAGACAAAGACATCTAGTAGTTCCTCTTTGACTGCATCCGTCAGCAAACAGAGTAGCGATATAATCACTCGAACTATCACTTACTGCAAACATGATATCTGCACACCGTTAGTTTGCCCATGTTCTACTTTACCGGAAGAGTACACCACTACTGTAATTGTAGGACCAGTTACTGTTGTCGCACAATGTCCTGAGACACTAACTGTTCCTTATACAAAGTATACAGCCAGTGTGACTCATAGTTTGACTCATAGCGCGATTGAACCTGCTGCACCAAGAACTAGCAGCACGACAACAGAAACTACAGTTGAGCCAACAGCACTAGGAATTAGTAGTGCTACTATTGTCAACAGTTTGTGGGTTATTCCGCTCGGTCTGTTAATGGTGTTATAGGACAAACCCTGTATAGAATTGCAGCTATGAAGTATAGCCTACTTGGTCCGTGTATACGGTTTTCTCACTTAAAATTGAAGTAATCCATTAGCGAATAATTAATCTCTAAAATCACGAAGAAACGTATGACAAACAAAGCTCCCATGATGGAGGAAGCTTAGAGGCCCAAATAGGCGCGACTTTGGTAGGTTTAACTTCAACAGCAGAAGTTTCTTTGTTAGTAGGACAAACACTTCCAGTAGAACTGATAGTAGCACTGACAGTAAAAATATTCGTAATGCGGCGCAGTCATTGTTCCGCGGCAGTTACAGAGACTGGTACTGAAACCGATAGTGATACTAATGTAATCCTGGGTGCAATAGTGCATAGGCAAATGAAGGAAATGGAATCCTCATATTCATTCGATGTGGTAGATTCAGCACTGTTACTGGATAGAGTTTTTTCAGTACCAATCTTTGTAGTAGACGGCGTTTGCGGAGAATACAAAGAAGCCAGTAGTGTACAGCTTGCAGGAACAATAATTTAAACTATTAATTAATCAGAAGCCCGACCATGGCTGATTCCCGCTAGAAATAACATAATAGTTGGCCTAAATAACTAAAAAGGATTTAATAAATCAGAGCAGCGTATTTCATAAAACAGAAAGATTTTTTATTTCTTTTGTTTTATTATTAATTTTCAGCTTAGACTCCTGTCATGTCTGGGGTACCAATTTCGCGTAAATACATCAAAGTTCGCTTAAAGTTAAATTAGAAACTGTATTTTGAAATATGGGAACTTAAGTACATATTTTTGATTTTTCTTGTCTGTTAAGCCCGCTAAATATTCAGGGCATTTATAAATATCTCAGTTATGCCCGCCTTTATCGTCAATGATGCTATTCTGCTTGTTTCTTGGGCTTGCAGTCGCCTTGGAATTCACTGCCTTGTTGAAAATTGAAATCGAGGGCAAGGAATATGGTTTGGATAGAGTTCGCGCTCCTGACAATAATGCGCCCTATTTTGCACAAGCTGCAAATGACGGATTTCCTGTGACTTTTAGGCAAAGAAAATCATTTTCTTCCCCATGGATTGCGTATTGTGATGAATCGTCTCATATAGGAATTAACAGTAATAAGTTAAGAGTGAAAATGGAAGTCGGTTATTCTTCCATCATTGTGGATATGTTCAGCTACCTTGATTGCTTGCCTTTGCACAGAACACCATTAACCTGGACTAAAGCTTCGGATTCGAGTTTAGTTCCATATCGTTTTTCTACTGCTAGATTCACTAAATTTCACCAGTATTACTCGAATGATCTCATTTTAAGCTTTTGTGGTGACTATCAGTGGATTGATAGTACCCGTGTTTATGAAAACTTGACCACGTGGAAGTTCAAACCAGTACTAATTAATACAACATCTCCGCTAGAAACTTCAGGTAGTAATGGAACATTATCATGGGCAGCTACCAGTGTACTAGTTTCATCGTCTTCTCCGGTAGCTTCCATCGATATTGGAATCTCGTCTTCATCTACAAGTGACACAGAAACAATAACTCCTTCCATGACTTCAGGCGGTAGTTTCACTGTCACTAGTATTGTTTCGACAAGTACTGTCAGCCAAGTTTCTATCTCGACTCGGTCTTCTGAAATTTCTACTGTCAGAAGTACTACATCCTCGACGGCTCCAACAGTCACATTTGATGTTGCATTAGAGATCTTTCAGGATTCTACTAGAGTCGGATTTGTATCGACTGCTGATGCCACTAGTGACGGTAGTCCTTCGGTCTGGGAATATACTAATCCTCCTTCGTGGTTGTCTGGTTCGAACGGCGTATTAGGTATAACTGGAGATACTTTTGCTGTGAATAATGATCTTGATTTGACTAAGAGACAAGAGTTTGTACCAGTCAACGCCAGCGTTGTTTTAAATCAGCCTGTTTTGTTTAATGGCCAACAAGTGGTATATCTTTGTGGTGAAGAATTACGTACAGTCAGAGGAGTTGGATGTTCCAATGTCGTTGTACGAGCTATTCCTAGTACATCAACTTCGTCTTCAACAATATCTAAAACATCTAGTTCCTCTTTGACTGCATCCATCAGCAAACAGAGTAGCGATATAATCACTCGAACTATCACTTACTGCAAACATGATATCTGCACCCCGTTAGTTTGCCCATGTTCTACTTTACCGGAAGAGTACACCACTACTGTAATTGTAGGACCAGTTACTGTAATCACTCAATTTCCTGAGACACTCACTGTTCCTTATTTAGCTACTCCAACTCAATTTGCTACACCAAGAGCCAGCAATGCCACAGCAGAAACTATAGTTGCGCCAACAGCGCTGAGAAGTAGTAGTACTACCATTATTAGCAGTCTGTGGGTTATCCCGCTAGGTCTGATACTACTTGTGTAGAACAAATACTGTTTATTACTTGTTAGAATATTTCAGATATTCACTAATAAATTACTTCTACTGATTTTCACGATTTTTTTAAATTAGAGCTGAAAATAGATCCCATAAAAGTGAATAAGATCTCTTAGATGATTATTGAAAAACTCATTATAGAAAGGGAATGCATAAATTGAAGTTATAAAAGGAGTCGAGATGAATAAATTCATATCGAGCAGGTAATTGAGGACAATGTTATGCAACTTTGACGTAGCCCGAATTGAATTCTGGTGTTAAAATAATTAATTTGGTAGTATATAGGATCTGCAATATTACAGGGTAAATTAAAATATTAATTAACTTTATTAATTAATATACTGTATTTCGAGCTCGAGGACATCCGGATTTGATGACGTGAATAACTCTATAAAGTCGCTGGAATATTTTCTGGTAATACTATTAATAGAGATACTTCACTACTTTAACTATACCGGATTTTATCTTTGTTTGCTCTACTACACCTTGAGGTTCTTTTTCTTTCCTCAACACATCAGTGTAATTCTATTTCACTTCAGTAGATTAAGTTTTCCAACTCTTAACCTTATCTCAAAATAATTACTTATATTGCTAGAATAAGGTGCCGCTTATCGATTAAATGAATGTTAAAACCGAAGTGGTTCACTTCGTTAGTGCCGCCAAATTTGCAACTATAACACACTGTTATTACCAGATAGTTAGCACGAGATGTAATATATGACATCAATCATATTAAATGATTTGTATTCTAACTTGTTGATCTGGTTCGTTTGTTAATGCGGACTAGTTACTAACGATATATTATCTGTCGCAATCTGGATTTGACCTTATCAGGAGAGCCCTGAATTTTTACCTTTGTGTTAAAATAGGCCATAAAGGTATTTCCATAATTGTACTGCAGTATATACTTCATCTTAATCATCTTGGATCCAGAGTGATGGTAAGAATAATTTCTTAGAGAGATAAATTCTGATTCCCGCTTAATCTCTTCGAATAGGCTGCCATTCTAATATTAAATACACCTTAGAAATCATAAATGATCGCGCGGTAATTGAGGACGATAATATTATAGGTAGTGTGTTACCCCCGAATGAGTTCTATTCTTAGTTGATACGAATAAAATCAATATCACATTAGAACTATAATTCTATGAACATAACTTCATACTGGTTGTCGCTTTTGTCTGTGCTACAACTCGTCACTCGCATGCTTTTTGCTTCAATGTACTTCTTTCGTTTTCGAAGTAATATAATTACTTAAATAATCTTCATTAAAATCGAATATTATTCCTTTTTGTAATCCCTTCTTCGTTTTAGACTTGATTTGAACCATAATGCTGTTTACGCCTTTTAAGGGAAACATTTCGCATAACACTCGCTGTTCCTTTGGTTCAGAAAGAAGTTTAGAAAAAGTCAGTTGTCGCTACTGAACGGTAAAGCAAACTATGTCGACCTACCAGTTTTCAGTACGTCTCCTTTCGGGCAACCAATAATTCTAGCTTCGCTGGTAAGTTTTACAAATATAGCCAACCCGCAAACATATTCCTCCATTTCAAACAACGCGTAATATCGCTGGGCCAGAAACTGGCCGGCAGTATTTGCCGGGATTTCGTAGTCAATTTTCGTAGACACAGAGACATAGCTGGCAAGTTCAGAGGTATACTCTAATGAATCAGCTTGCTGGAGAGAAGAAAGATCGAGGCCAGTTTTGTCAACTATGTCTCCACTAGTATGAGCAGAGTCATCAACAGTAATCAGACGCTGAAAGTTGCGGTTACTGTAGTTTAGATTACACTAACATGAAAATGCACAAATCGTCGTGAGGGTCCTATGCTGATTGTCTCGAAGGTTCCACTGATTATTACCATTGTCGAAGGCTGGGTCATCTGAAAGGTTTTCATAATACCAATGAGCCTATACAACTGTCCTGGACATAACTATGCTGCTATTTAGGCTGGCTACCCCGTAAACGAGCAATTTATTCATATCGTACTTTTTGGTGAAAAGAGTCGGATCGAAATCAGATGGACCGGTTACATTTGTCAATGGCACAAGTTTCCCGTCAATTAAGTTAGAAACTTAGTTAGGTTCACCATTTTGCAAAGAGAAAGATGCGTCGTTTGTCACGAACCGTTAAAATTCAGAAGTAGAAATTTTTGTCAACGTCGACAAAGCCTGAACCAGTCGCAAGAAAAACCAGAGTAGATTTTATCGTAACAATTATCTGATCAAAATCTGAAAGTGAATGAAGAAAATATATTATTATACTTTCCGTATACTTTCCAGTTATGTTGCATTTTCTGAATGGGGCTGAAAAGAGCGCAATATTGTTACCGAAAAGGTGATCCTTAGAATACGCAAAGAGTTCAATGGAGCCATGAACACGATTAAGTGATAATCTGATAAAAGAAAGAATACTAATGACATACACGAATTGTAAAAAAGTTGAAAAGTTATTTCCTTTCTTTGCTAGATCGACCGAATTATGCTCGGGTAAAAAACATCGCTCATGAGTTACAGAAGCTTCGTTGCTGATATTATCTTAACAACTGAGGAAAGCCGCTAGCTCAGCTGGCACAGCTAGCTCAGCTGGCGCTGCTTCCCTAACCCTGATTTAAGTCGTACATAGTCAATCTGCACCGGCACTACCTTGATTGAAATAATGCACAAACCCCAGGACTGAACTACACACAAGTGTATCGCATACAATATAATGTATGCCTTTGGCTGCAGTGGGAAACAGCCGGCGACCACTTCTTGGGGAAGATCTATAATCAATGATCAGCATCGACCCTCCCAATCCAGGGTCTATACTGGCTTAGTACAATAGTAATACTTACACACGTATGTTCAATAAACTGTATCTTGGTAATTTTGTAGAACTACAAGTCGACTCGTGGGTTGTAGTTCTTCCCGCTACATCGTATTTATTCTTTATTACTATAAGGACCTTAGTGGTTCGTATTCCTATAGATTTCCTGAACTTACCCGGCCACAATCATAAATCCATAACAATATTTGTGCTAGTCCCAATCAGTTATAGCACCGCTGCTTTAGACTTTCGGTTCTTGCGGGGGGAGTGTTACTCAGTGAGTCCTAGCTGGGGATTAATACGCCTCTTCGAGGAACTAGGAAAAGAATTTCCAATCTAACAAGGTAGCTAGTAGCGCAATTCTTGCTTAGGTTAGATCACACCCGGTTTGGTATTAATCTACTACTGACTGGTACTTCCCCGATTTTCCATTCGGGACACTGGGCTAGTAGGGCCGGAAACCTTATATACATAAGGTTTCGTCAAAAAACCCTAATGTAAAAACTCCAGAAATTTAACAGGACGACAAGAGCCATAAACCATTTATTTGTGCCCCATTTCAGCCCCATAGAAGAAATGCAACATTTCTAACAAGATATATATAGAGGAATATTAGCGCTAATTAATGGCCAGAGAAATGGTTTCGATAAAGTCTGCTCTTGTTTTGCTGGCCACGGCCCAGGCTCTGCCTGCTTTCACAAACAGTTCTACTGCTGAATCCAAGAATGCTGCCCAGACTGTTCAACAAGATGATCTTGCGACCGAGTTCAGTTTGAGCGATGGAAATCTGGTTCCATTGACTTTTAACGGAAGCAGCATTGACGAATTTGACCCGGAACTCTTCACTACTAAATACAACATTAACGCTTTGCCGGTCAAAGGAACTAAAAACCTAAACAAAGATGCAGTTATTGCGGCGCTACGAGCAGTAGCCGCTAGAGAATATGAGCATAGTAGCGCAGTTGGCCATTGCAATCCTGACGTATCAATTGACCTTTATACAACTCACTGGAGACCGACCGGCTTAGCTGGCGCTGGTCTGAGTCCGCCGTTAAAGGCATCTGAATGTTTCTGTAATCCCTCGGACGAAGCTGCCCGACATGAATTCCACCTTTCATTCTCCAATACTGTGCATAGAACCGATAATTTGACTTCAAAAGATGAAGGTATCGAATTTCAATTGTTGAACAATTACAAGTACCTTCCACATCTCGACATAGCCGTGGAAACTATTTCCACCGACAACCATTTCCCCCGCACAGTCCCGGCCAAATCTACTGGCCAATTCACGCAACAGCAAACATATTTGTTGTACGTGTTTGAGGAATACTGGTGTGGAACCTACTGCTTTGAGTACGTCTTTTTCTATCGAAACTGGTACACTTGCCCGTTCACTATTCCAACCAAGACTGGCCGTGTAACGTATTATGCAGTACCGGCAAACAGTTATGACGGCGTCAGGGTTGACTTTCAGGTAAATCAATCAGGTAGCGAGTGTGATAAGTCGTGTCAGAAGTAGGAGATCATAAATAAAGGGATGCCCATATATTTAATTTAATAATATGATCAATGTAATAGAATAGTATTTAGCAGTATTACAGTTGTATTTAGCAGTAATACAGTTGTATTTAGCAGTAATACATTTGTTGTAACAAATGTGAGTCCAAGCTGGTTTAAAAATACGGCTCTACAGAGGAATTCAATCCAACAAGACGGATAGTTGTCCACAAACTTGAGTAGCACTCTCGTAGTTCTCTCGAAGACACTCTAGGGTCACATAAGGCTAGTTTGAGGCAGAAAGCTTATATGAAGAAAGTTTCTTGACTAAAACCAAACTGTGAAATTAACAGTAACCAAGAACATTCTAGCTTCTAGTTTGGTATTCTGAAAGAACCAGAAACTGATAGGTGAAATAAATGGCCTAATAATTACAATTATATTTAGCATAATCTATGGGGTGGTTGCCGATTTATATCTACATTAGTGATATGAAGCAATTACTATGAGCAGTAGATGTATCGAGCTGCTCACCAGTGTTATTCAAGGGATACCATCTAGTTTTTACTATGGCCACAAAATGTTGTATGTGGAACTCTCAAAAGTTTCTAGCAGTTTTTTTGCCATTTATAGCAGTAATGTGGGACTGCACTACACAGCACTAAACTGCACTACACTGCTCGATCTCGAGCCGAGTTGAGCAAGGTTATACAGGGTTAGGGAAACTGATAAGGTAATCAATCAGTGAGTGTCCAACCAGTTTCCTTCTAAGAGAATCCCCTTGACGCTGAATTCTGACCTTGATACACTTACACAAAACTCCTTTTTTTTTTCCCAGTCAAAAATGGAGCGTAAAATCCATTTGTTAATATTAATCCACGGATTATGGGGCAACAAAGACCATATGGATAACATGGCGGAAGTGGCCCGGACGATGATTTCTCCTAAAGCCGCCGAGCACAACGTAGATCTGATCATTTACCAATGTCGATCTAACCAGCACAACTTCACCTATGATGGAGTTGACTGTGGCGCAGAGCGGGTCGTGAAAGAGATCCGACATTTATTAAACGAACAAGCCACCATCCAGGCCCCGGTGGATATGATCTCCATTGTCGGATACTCTTTGGGCGGGTTGATTGGCCGATACGTGGTGGGGGCGCTGCAGCCGGAATTGGATGCCGGGCTCGAACTGGTCAATTTCACGACGTTTGGAACTCCGCATGTCGGCTCGCGAGTGGTGCCGGAGATGTTTGCCAGCAAGACCGCGGCGTGGTTTGGCCAGATCTTCAATTGGGTGGCTCCGCGGTGTCTGGCCACCACGGGCCGCCAGGTATTTTTGGTAGATCGGTTTCGCCAGCAACGCCGGCCTTTGCTGGGACTTATGGCCGATCCAGCGTCTCCTTTTTATATGGGTCTGACTCGAGCCGTGCATTTGTCGTTGTACGCCTGTGCCGTCAACGACCGGAAATGTCCCTGGTACACCTCGGGGATCGACACCCAGGACCCTTACATGTGTCTGACCAAATACCCCCGGGATAAATCTGTCGACAATGGTCTTGATTCGTTGAACCCATCGGGGCTAGTGGTGAAGTTGCCCGAGGTAGTTGGGTACGACGGGGTTGTGATCGATCCTTCATTGCCCATTTCTATAGAAACTCGACCCTATCGCCGCCCGTCGAGCCCATCGGCATTTGCTGCACTTAAACAAGGACTCTATTCTTTGTTCCATCAGATCCGTCAAGGAATCACGGCGTTCTTGGTGCTGCCGCTATCCTTCATGGGGCTTGTGGTGTTCTGCCAGTTCCAGACCGTATTGTCGGAACGACGTTTAAGCACGTTCGAGTTCACCTCTGATGAAGTTATCTTAAAAGACCAAGGCTGGTTTGAAGAACGTATAGAAGGGGCTGTGGAAGATGCTATTGAGTCGTTAGACCCTCCGGCTAAACTGGATTTGTTGTCCTCGACTACTTTGGCTAAAGAAACTAAACCAGAGACCATCACTTGCGATGCTACTCAAACCCAGATCATTACCAACTTGAATAAACTGCCTTGGAAGAAATACGCGGTGTTTATTTCCAAGACAAACCTAGCCCATGCGGCTTTAATTGCCCGGTCGTCTAACCCGGCTTTCTCGGAAGGAATGCAAGTCCTTCGACACTGGGCAGATCGATTTGTGGTGGCCGAGGTGGATGACAGGTAGTACTATACTATAGCATTTTAATCATTAGATCATTAGCTTTACATATTGGAAATAATTAAAAAACGTCGCATGACAAAGACCTTCAGGATAACGGAGCAAAGGAACAAGAGGACCCAATTAGAATAGTATTACTCTGCTTTGGTGAGGTTAAACCGTCACTTCGTCTAGCTGGATTGCTCCAGCCTGAGCCAAGGCAGTCGATAGGTCGGCCATAAGGTCATCGGGGTTTTCGATTCCCACACATAATCGAATAATATCTTCAGGCAACGCTCGGGCTTTGCGAGTTTCAGGATCAATAGAAGCATGCGACATGCGGCACGGCATGGAGATTAAAGAGTTCACACAGCCAAAGGATACAGAGACCCCCCATAAGCGAGTACTTTCAACAATGCGTTCCGATAAAGAAACCGACCCGGTCTCAAAGCTAAGAACAGCTCCAGCCCCACGGGCCTGTGACCAATGCAAATCGTACTGGGGATGAGACCGCAAACCCGGGTACCGGACAGCAAACCCGTAAGATTCAAGCATCTCAGCGACCAGTTGAGCGTTGCGCTGTTGCTTTTCTAAGCGGACCGCCAACGTCTTGATTCCGCGGATCAAAAGCCAACAGTCAAACGGCGCCAGCCCGCACCCCGAGGAGTTAATAAAAAAGTACAGTTTGTCTGCCAGATCGGCATTGTTGACCGCCAGAACGCCGGCCATTAGATCATGATGGCCCGACAAGTATTTGGTGGCGCTTTCATAGACAATATCGGCGCCGAGATCCAACGGGTTCTGCAACAAGGGCGACATCATGGTATTGTCGACGACCACCAGGGCGCGGGGACTGGCAGCATGGGCGGCGGCCGCGATCGCTGCGATCGGCGCGATCTTGATCAGCGGGTTCGTGGGGCTTTCCAGAAGAACCAACGCGGTGTCGGGCGACAACACCGCCTGCACGGCCTCGGGGCTCGTGGTATCGACGTGGTGCACCACCACACCGCCACTGGAACTAAGATAATTCAGCAGCCGATTCGAGCCACCATACAGATCGTTTCCCGCAACCACATGGTCGCCGGGCTTTAAAAAACGGATCACTACATCCAGCGCTCCCATTCCGCTGGTGACGGCCAGCGTCCGTTTGGCCTGCATGATTTTGGCCAAATGCCGTTCCAGCAACGTTCGCGTCGGGTTCCCGCTACGAGTATAGTCGTATTCTCCAGTGCCTTTAAAAGTGGCTGATTGGTATAACGGGGCTGAAGACGCTGCATATTGGTCGTCGTTTTCTGTACATACAACTTCGGTGTCTAAAGCATACTTCCGGCCAGGACGAGGACTGGTCGGGGCTGGTGACGGTGGCAGAGACATAAAAGAAAGAAAGAAAAAAAAAGGATTTGTTTTAAGAAAGAAGAAGAAATGAGAAAAGAAAAAATAAAAAATAAAAGAAAAAATAAAGATAAAAAATGAGATTAATCAAGACGTATGTATGTACTGCTTCACTTAATTGTACGTATTGGCTGGGAAACCAATGGTTGGGATACTTTCCAGATAATTTTAAGCGGCCGCCAAGCACATCACTTCTGTCCAATAAGCTTTGGGATCTCGTTTAACGTTTAAACTTTTAAATTTTCCCTCCCTGTTTACATTGCTTCCGTTCTGGGATAAATAGGATTTCTGGTCTTAACTAGGACTTCTTCTTCTTTTCGATCTTTATCCTAACACAAGCACCTACTTTTTTCTTTTTTCTTTTTCTTTTTTCTTGTTCTTTTCGGATGTCATCTCCTAATCGAGGCCGCCTTGGTCCACGAGATGCACCGCCGAATTTCTCTCGAGCCTCTCCTATCTTCTCTCCCCAGTCTACCAGGACTGTGGATTCTCGACGATTATCGATTTCCCCCGTTCGAGTATCTGCTCCATCGTCTCCACCTAAATACGAAGTCGCTGGTCTTGGACTAGACAATACTTATAGCCCTTCACCGTCTCCTCGTAAACAATTGTTTCAAGATATCAATCTGAGTCCTCGAACCGGACTGGGCATCTCCAGCCCTTCCAGGACTAGTCGTGAATTAAATTATAGACCCGAGTCCGAGTCTGCCCTATATTTGGGCTCTGATGAGAAATCGGCTAGAACTCTTAGTGATAAAGACTATTCACCGGTACTCGATAAAGGCAGCGAATTCGAGGTTGGTGAGGATGACTACGAGATCCATTCTCAGTATACCCTCGACACCACCCCGTCCGCTGCCAGTGTCGGTAATTGTCAGCAAAACCGCGACGATCCTTACGCCCAAGTCCCCTTGTCGCAAACCCGGCGCAACAAGAACTTTGCCCGCCGACAGATCCAGCTGACCCACGGGAACCTGGTTCTAGACTGTCCCGTGCCGACCAAGTTGTTAAGCTTTCTGCCTCGACGCGACCAAGCCGAGTTCCGGTCCTTGCGGTATTCCGCGGTGACCTGTGACGCAGACGACTTTTCGGCCAACGGGTTTACTTTGCGAGCGTCCGATCTGGGCCGCGAGACCGAGATATGTGTCTGCATCACCATCTACAACGAAAGCCACATCGCCTTGGCCCGCACCTTGCATGCGGTCATGAAAAACGTGGCCTATCTGTGTTCCCGCAACAAGTCCCGCGTATGGGGCCCCGACGGCTGGAAGAAAATCGTCGTGGTGCTAATTGCCGACGGTCGCCAGAAAATCCACCCTCGGGTCTTGGACATGCTCGCGGCCATCGGCCTCTACCAGGACGGCATCGCCAAGAGCTCGGTGAACGGCCGCCAGGTCCAGTCTCATATCTATGAATACACTGCCCAGGTCTCCATAGATTCCGACCTTAAATTCAAGGGCGCAGAGAAGGGAATAGTGCCGGTGCAAACTGTGCTGTGCATCAAGGAAAACAACTTGAAGAAAATCAATTCTCATCGGTGGTTCTTCCATGGATTTTGTCGTCCGCTGCAACCAAACGTATGCATCCTGTTGGACGTGGGCACGCGTCCCTATAATTCGGCGCTTTACCATCTGTGGAAAGCCTTTGACCGCGATTCCAATGTGGCCGGCGCCTGCGGTGAAATCGTGGCCATGAAGGGTAAAGGCTGGCGCCATCTTCTGAATCCTCTAGTGGCTTGTCAAAATTTCGAGTACAAAATCTCTAACATCTTAGACAAGCCCATGGAGAGTGCTTTCGGATATATCTCCGTCCTGCCGGGAGCTCTCTCCGCCTATCGCTACATCGCATTAGAAAACGACGAAACCGGGTATGGCCCACTTAGCCAATACTTCAAGGGCGAAATAGGCCACAATGGAACCGACATCAGCAATGTCTTCAATGCCAACATGTATTTGGCAGAAGACCGTATCTTGTGCTGGGAATTAGTCGCAAAACGTACTGAACGCTGGGTCCTCAAATATGTCCGCGCCGCGAAAGGCGAGACAGATGTGCCGGATTCCATCCCCGAGTTCGTTAGTCAACGGCGTCGTTGGCTAAACGGCTCCTTCTTTGCAGCAGTCTATGCTCAAATCTCGATCAAACAATTATGGCAAACCGACCACTCAATTCTTCGCAAACTCATGCTCCATATCGAATTTCTCTATTTGCTCGTAAATATGGCGTTCAACTATTTCAGTTTGGGTAATTTCTATCTCACTTTTCGTTTCATCGCCGGGGCATTTGCCAGTAGCAAGAATGAGCTGTTGGGCGGCACACCAGCCGGCGCTGGCTTTTTCTACTTTTTCGAAATTCTTTTGATCATATTGATGGCCTCTCAGTTTGTTATAAGTCTCGGCAACCGTCCCCAGGGTGCCAAGAACTTCTTTTTGGTGAGTATGATTCTTTTTGCTGTTATTATGTCATACATTGCCGTATGTGCTCTGTATTATGTGATAAAGGCATCCATGGACTTGAGTGCCGGACAAAGCCTTATAGGAAATAACGGCTTCACCAATATCTTTGTGTCGATGGCTTCCACATTAGGTATATATTTTTTCATGTCTTTTCTCTATCTCGATCCATGGCATATGATCACTTCTTTGGGACAGTACTTTTTGCTATTGCCTAGTTATATCTGTGTGCTTCAAGTCTTTGCATTTTGTAATACTCATGATATCTCTTGGGGTACCAAGGGCGATAACAAGGAAACCAATGATCTCGGGGACGTGACCTTGACTTTGGCCGACGGATTACGTGAAATAGTAGAAGTTGAAATGCCTTCTCAGCAAATCGATATTGATACAGGGTATGAAAACTCATTGATTAATTTAAGAGAGCGGCGGGAGGTGCCAGTGCCGCCGGCCGATGAACAAACACTAAAATCAGACTACTATCGCCGCACAAGAACATCAGTTGTGTTGGCATGGGTTGCAGCTAATCTGATTCTAGTATACGTAATGGTTCTTGTGTTCGATGTGAAGAATCCCGGTCAGAATGGATACCTAACATTTGTGCTATGGTCTTTTGCGGCATTATCAGCATTCCGTGCCGTGGGATCTATAGCATACTTGATATGGTTAGGTACCCAGAACCTCATCAGAACCAAAGATAGCGTTTCCAGAAAGAATTTCTCCTGGTTGGGGAAAACACCTGAATAAATTGCATTATGTTATGCATATACCCCACTCACGCTCGGTTCAGTTTTTCCAGCCAATGTTCTTTTTTCTTTCTTTCTCGGTTTAATGGTAGATAGTGTTTTTCATAATTATTCATATATAATGGAGATTATTAATTTCAGTCCTGTTTGATGCTTGATTTTTGAGGAATAACAGAGTCAGGTTGGAAGTACTCATAGACTAAAATTGTTAATGCTAGTAACCCAGCCAGACATGCTAGACAAATCCAGGAAGACCAAGTGAGTAAAGGATAGTGCAGGAGAGAAGGATTTGTGTAATGTAGAACAAACCAAAACAGGGTTGAAAATGATAGAACAGAGAAGATAGGTCTTAAGTTAAGGGGTAAGTTATGAGTAGATAAAATATGCTGTGTAGAATAGACGGCAGAGGTGATACGAAGAAGCATATTGAGAATATTCGCCAAAACTAAACCACTTGGACCATAAATAGTTAATAGATATCCAGCAGTGATATAATGAGCGAGGGCTAGAATAGTTGTAAACAATCCGGCAGTGCGAAGTCCTGAAACGCTCAAGAGACTCTGGAACACAGCTTCAGTTACCCCATTGACAGCCATAGCTGCCAAATAATAGGCATATAGATACAACACCGGATAAGGATCTACACCGGTTTGTTCAAACTGCCACTTTTGGCCGGCTACAATCATAAAGACGGTGGGTAGTGCATACGGAGCCACTAGAGCTATAAGGGCCGCTAAATAAGCATAGACTCTGAACAGAGTAGACACGAAGCCATTGATCTCAACAAAGTTCCCAGAAGTTGCTCTCGGACCAGTTATCATTCGGACTTTTTCCTCGATTGGAGCAAATACGAGGCGGGCTGCTAAGGAACCGTAATTGGCGGTCGCGGTATACAGTCCGCGATCTACCACTTGCAAGGATCCAACCAATAACCGATCAGTTTCGCTCTGCAGATAATGCAACACCCCTTGACCTTCCAGAGTCAAAAGTAATGTCCATTGAGAAGCAGTTAAGATAGTTGGTGATACCAGTAATTGTGCAATAGATGATTGTCTTGACCAAAAGAAATAGACCAGAAACAGCATCGAGGCATAGGCAAGCTGGCCATAGGCAAATGCATCCTGGAGATGATCAAGATGAAAACGGGCATATACTGCAGAGACTAAAGCACGAGAAACAGTAGCCAATACTTCAGCAAACCCCAACAGTGCATCGGACTGATCAAACAATGCTAAACAGTACCAAGGCTCGGCCAGGATTTCAATAGCTGTAGCTAACAAGTATACGTCTGGCAGTTTAGTAGCAGCTAGACCAAGTCCTAGTAATCCTAACAATACAGAAACCATTGAAAAGGCCTGTACGACATTCCGGAACTGTTTGGTTTGACGTTGCACGGCCATTCGTACTGCATAGCGGGACATGAACAAAACCAGCATGGCCAACGTATCGGCGGCAGCAACTTTGCCCAGAACCGCCGGACCTGCTACACGCAACAAATACTGATTTAAGCCAAAAGCAACGGCCTTAACTAATATTTGAGCAATAATCCGTACCGCCGAGCCTTTGGCCAGCTCTGCTGCTGGTGTAGCCATGGGATCTGTATAGTGAAAGGTAACGGACCAATCACAGTTGGCCATACTTTCCCCAGAAAGCAGAACCAGTATAGAGGAAGCATGAAACCTAAAATGAGCCCATTTTACGTATAACACATCATTTCACATCACTTTCTAACCTTTCTTCTTACAATATTCCAAAAAAACAACAACTAACCACTCTTTTTTTCTCCGCACCCAAATCTTTAGCCAATAGCCCTTCCATTTTTATTTATTCTTGACTTATAGCAATGGCTCACATTATTAGTTCTTCTAGTAATAACTACAGTGATATATCTGACCGAATCAGTATAGATGCGGAACAGGTTGTGGCGGTCTGCGAGGTCGGCAGCCCCGTTGCATCCTCGTTCCGCTACTCCCGACTCCCGGGATCCGGGACGGAGTGGCGGCCCTGAGGCGCCGTTCGGGTTAAGTCCTGTTGTGCGTCAACAGGCCTTGGCGACGCTTGCGGTGGAGAGTGACAGTCTCCTCGATAAGTCGGGGCCAAGCTATGTTCCGGTTTTGGTGCAGGATCTAAGTTGCAACCAAACCTGGGTGGGGTTCTGTGTCGAGGACCACCAGCTGTATATTTTGTTTGAGCCGCACGTGGTGGAGTTTAAGGCCATGTTGATCTGTATGCTGGACCTGGCTACAGAGTGTTTGGGGTGCACGGCGGTATCGATCTGCTTGGATCGGCAGCTGCCCGATCTGCGCACACGAGTGTACGAGCTGGGCTGGGTGGGGTTTGAGTTGTCGCCGGTGGCTGCAGAAAGTGACCGGTGGCTTATTCTACGTATGGAATTGTAATAACGGGTAATGAATAATGACGAGTGATGGATAAGAATGAAGACTGAAGGGTGTAGAATCGTGACTAAAGGCTAGGGCTAGGCTAAGTCTGGACGACGAAGCTTGTTATTGAATAGCGGTTATTGAATAGCGGTTATTGAATAGCGGTTATTGAATAGGGGTCATAAATTTGTGTTATTCCCAAACAAAATGAAGAGAAATGGAGAGAAAATAATTAGGTAAATACATATAGACTCGCGGTTATCTATTCGACGAGAATTGTTGTAATGGTTTAGGCGGCTAGAGCTGGCTAGCTAGAGCTTCTAGTCTGGATCGATTGGACCAAATTATTCGACTAGAATTAGTGGTCTCTCAGTCAGACCACAACCTTGATGTTGCGATGATACATAAACTTGGCAACAATCACCAGGATAGTCGCGATTATTAGACTAACCCCCGAAAACAGCTGCAGACCTAAGAACGACCCTGTTTGGTGGTAGATGGCTCCCGCAATAGGACTTCCAATCAGCACGCCTAGACCAGCTATAAAAAAACACATGCCGATCGCCGTGCCTAAGATGGTCATGTCGTCTACAACCCGAACCAAGGCCGAGCCCGACATGGAAAGCACCGCACCGGAAGTAGATCCATATAGCACCGCAAAGGCAATCATTCCGCCCACATTATGAATACCGATCCACGAAAAGACCAATATAACACTGATGATCAAATTGGGGATCACCGCATTGAGTCCGCCGATCTTGTCGGCGATATAATTGGGGATCACGCGGCCGAACGCCGAGCCAGCAGCAGCAATCGCAACCATGTACTCGAGCAGATTCGAGGACTGGAAAGCCTCGATCTCTTTGCAGTACGACTGAATGTAGAAAAGAGGCACAAACAACCCCATATAAGCAAAAAACCAGCTAGCCACCACCATGTTGTAGACCTTGGACCTGAACACACTGAAATCAAAGATCTTTCGACTCGGTCGCTCGATCAAATCGAACTCGGCCGGAATTTTATACACACACAAAGCAATCAATGCAAACACAAAGTCGATCAAAAGCAGAGCCCGCACCGCCCAGCCAAACCCAGCAAGCGGCAATAGTTTATTAAAAGTGATAGGAAATACTACCGAACCAACTGACGATCCGGTGGCCGCGATTCCGGTTGCCAGCATCCGACGGGAACTGAAATGGATCTGGATGCAGCCCAGCGAGGCCAAAAAGGCCAATCCAGCGCCAACTCCGTAACAAACCCCTTGCGCAAGCACAAACTGGTAATATTCGGTCGAGACCGATGTCATGGCCAACCCAAACAACATCAGAAAGTACCCCAGCACCAACTGAGAGTATCGATAGCCCAAATCAAAGAATCGTCCGGTCACCGCCCCCATCAGCACCACCAAAGACGCCTGTAAAGCACCGATCCAGGAAATCTGGGAATCGGTAGCTTGGCGAGCCAACAGCCGCGTAGCATAGTAGGTTTGGAATGCTCCAAACGCATTCACTTGGCCCCAAGTAGACGCAAATACCGCTGCAGAACCAAGCACTTGCAACCAGGACTTACCGCCATTCGGAGGCACATATCCCGTCTGAATTGCAATGGAAGCTTCCACATCATGGTCGTTTCGATGAATATCAGGATGTTCCGAAACCGGGTCGCCCAGCAACTCGTCTGCTAGTTCATCGAGGTGGTGGATATCTTCGGGCGAAAGGTGAGATTTGGCAAAAGCCGAATCGGCAGACTTGCGTTTAGGTGAATCACTCAAATCCACAGAGGAGCGAGTATCTTTTTCTGAAGAACATGAATCTCGAGAGCTCATAGCACGCACGGTCCAATAAAACACACAGATATTGGTTTTAGGATCAGATCAAAATCTCAAGAAAGAAACAAAGGCAGTGGTACAAAATGAGAGACAGTTGGAATACTTATATAGATAAATAAAAAAAAAAAGAAAAAAAGAAATACAAACCCTGCCTGCCCTTGACTTACCAAGAATCGATATTTTTCCCTCTGAGTCAGTACTTCAAGGTTTTCGGCGGTCGGATTCCATGCTTGCTATTGGCTGGCTGTCAGTGATGAGATGTCACTGTATGATAATTAAAGTTCAGTGTGATTCCGAGCGGCCTGTAGAAAGGCCTGTAGAAAGAGACAGCTGAATAACGTCACCGGGAATATTTAGTGGTGCTGGACAATTAATTGTCTTAAATGAAGAATATAGAATAACAAAGAAAAAAAGAGAGAAAAAAAAAAAAAAAAAAATAAGAACTATGGATATAGACGGGATCACATACATGATCCAAATCTGCTGTCTGCTATCTGCTCTGCTATTTGCTATTTGTTATTTGTGAGCAGCAGATGAAACTCGGCTAGTTTGAAAGTAAAAACCCTGTTTAACCTCTCCCCCGCGACATAAGCTAGTTCCGGTACGAGCCTGTGAAACAAAAAGTTAATTCATTAATTGTATTTTTTTTTTTCTTGGTGTTCGCCCAACTATATCGTCCTATTGATTATGCACGTGCTGCACCCAATGGACGGGGAATTGTATGATGCTCACTGCCATTATCTCATAGAACAGAGTTCCGAGGCTTGGCTGTCCGGTCGAAAGGCTGCGGAGATTGCTTTAATGACTAACTCACCCGATGAATATTGTCGGTTAGATCAATGGAAATCCCGCCACAAGCACAAAATCATTCCTTGTTATGGCTTGCATCCGTGGTATTCGCATACCGTGGCGGTGGTCGAGGATCTAAGTAAGATCGACCATTATCGATCGATTTTGTACCCGGAACCCGATCCTGAATTTATTGAATTTTTACCTGACCCACTGCCATTGTCCAAACTTATACAAGAAATAAAATCACATATATCACTTTTTGATGACGCCTGGATCGGGGAAATCGGGCTGGACAAAGGGTTCCGGATAAGAGATCCCAGCACTAATAATACCGGCTTGAGTCCTTACCGCGTGAAGATGCAGCACCAAGCCGCAGTTTATCAAGCCATGTTGCAATTAGCCTCGTCCTATTCGCGGCCGATTTCTGTGCATGGTGTCCAATGTTCAGGCCGGTTAATGCAAGAAACTATCTCCACTTACTCCTATAAGATTTGTCTGCATTCGTATTCCGGCTCGCCAGACCAGGTCCTTCAATGGCTGCAAACCTCTGCTATGGTATACTTTAGCTTTTCGTTTTTGGTCAATGGAACCTCTGATAAGTTTGAAGCTGTGATCCGAAAAGTGCCTGATAATCGAATATTAATTGAAACCGATAACTCTGAAGCCACCCCTGATAACGATGACTATTTAACCAAGATCTTATACTGTATATGCCAAGTGAAAAACTGGTCTTTGGCTACAGGCAAGGAAATTCTAGTGCAAAACTGGATCGAATTCCGCACTGCCAAGTGAAAAAAAACTGGTCACAAGCTAATGACAAAGGCTAACTAACAGTTATAGCTGACATTGATGCCTGATCTACTCCCGCAAGGTGTCGTAACAAACGAGACACGGGCTGTGGGAATAGTCGCATTAATGGAAGAAAGTAGACGTACAGCGGGCAACACAGTCGTCCGGTACGAATTCGAATTATACTTCGATATATCTGATCAGAAAATTCAGATACCTTTACGATCGGGGCAAGTAGTTCGCTGGGTGTAGACACTACAGCAAACATAGTTGAATCCATTTGTCCAGGAACCACCAGCAACGTCTTTATATGTTGATATTGCTCGTTGGACTGCAATTCCGCCGTTAGTGATTCGTGAAGCCCTATAATTCCTGATTTCGCTGCCCCGTAACTGCTCAGCCCCGCCGGGGATAAGTACCCTAGAGCCGACGTTACAGAAACTATCATTTTGGTACTTTTGGACTGTTTCATGTACGGTAGAAATGCTTTGATCACGTAAAATGGCGCTAAAAGATTCGTGGCTATTACCTTCTCTATCTCGGTTTCCTCAGCCTGCTCAATTGTGCTAAATTTGACAATCCCGGCATTATTGATAACCACATTTGGAACTCCAAACTATGTTAGTTTTCAATTCTTAGAATTTATACAAACTTCCTTTTGTATTTCTTTGTAATCACTTACTTTTTGGATTATTTTTTCGCTCGCCTTGGACGTGGCTATTGGATCAGATACATCGCATATTACAGTATGAATAAGATTGTTTCCACATTCACGTACATCCAAGTTAACCACTGTGAAATTATTCAATATAAATTTCTCAGCTATAGCTAATCCTAATCCAGAACTACCTCCCGTGATTATTATCACACTATCTGGAGCTAATTGTAAAGGTTTATATCTTGAATAATACTGGTTTATGAACCATCCAATTGGTGCCAATAACAATACTAAATAGAAGTAGAGTCTAGGTTAGATTTACTATTACCACAATTTCATTTTTTTTTCTTTCGAAAAAAATAAACAAAAAAAAGATTATTTAAATAACCCAATGTATAATTATTTACCCTAAATTTTCATTTAAATTGTCACTGATCATTTGTGCCCTTGGTGGGTTGGTTATCGAAAGTTAGGTTTCCAACTAAGCCCGCCCCAGGTAAGCTTCAAATATATACTGTTTAGTGCGATTTATGACGTTTAGAAGAACCGGCACTAGAACTATGCATTCTTTTCCCATGTTCCTCAAAATATGCTTTCTTGCGATCCTTCGCTTTTTGCTCCTTGATCTCAAGTTCTTTGGCAAGACGCTTGTTGCGCTGCTCTCTCTTTTCGGCCGCAGTTTGACGGCGGGTTTGCTCTTTTTCGTTACGAATAGTCATCACTTTCTGCATCAACTCTCGAGCCCGTTTCTCTTCTTCATCTAATACTACTGCTCGCTTCTGAAGATATCCAGGCCGTTGCTGGGGTTTCATAGTATGCAGCTGAGATTTAAATGGAAGGTTCGCTTGCAAGGCCTTAGGGACTCGTAATGGGTTGAATTTCCGAGTAGTTCTTTCCACTTTCTGATATTGAGAGTCTGGCGGTAATGGGGTGAGAATATGTTCTTCTGCTCGGACTTGGCCGGTAAGACGCATTCCTTTCCAGGTAGATTTGTCGCGAAGCAGCAAAGATGTAACAGGATTGTAATACTTCTTTGGATGGATAGTATACCATGCACGAAGTATAACAATGTCACTAAGAATAATTTTATCTTCAAATGTAGCTCGGAAACATCCTTCGGGCTTGCTTAGCGCTCGTTTGATCTGGCCTCGGATTCCTGAAACAGTTTTGATTGGTGCACCTTCAAATTTCGCAACTTCTAAAGAAGAATTAAACATCTCTTTAATAAACGCGGTCTTCTTATATATTTTATAAGGGGCACCCACTAGTTTCAGCTTCTTCACAATCGGAATATCACAGTCAACTTCAAGCACCACTCCGGTCGCCGCTATTCTGAAAGAACCCGTCATAGTATCCTTTGCAACAGACTGCACCGCACAGAACCCGGTGTTCGGAGATACTAGAGGCCCGTAAAAATTGGCAAAACAATGCATGTGTTCTGGAGTATATTTCAACATTCTGTTACGAGTCCGAGAATCCGAGGTTGTATATATCGGTAGGGTTTGAAATCTTCTCCAGCCCATTGAAATAATTAATGGATCATTAGTCTTTAAGATCTTCTTATGCCAACGATGTCGTTTAATTCGGGCTTGACAAAATCCATATCGATCTTCATTGCTCAAAAGTCCTCCAATAATAATGGGATACGTCGGATCGAACGCTTCCACGAACTCGTACGGAATCTTTTCCAATGTAATGCGTACATATGTTCCAGAAACATATCCAGTCAAACGAAGCCGAGTGTCTTCATCTAAACTATTAAGTTCAGCCTTGTTAATCTCTAATTGTTTGGCTATTTTCGCCTTTTGGGCGTCATGCCAGGTTTCATAAGTTTCGGAAGAATCACCAAATTCGTCTATACCAAAAGCATCTTCTTCTTCTTCAAATTTAAGTCTCAGTAACTCTTTCTTACGAGCATTAGCAGCCCGTTCTTTTTCTACTGCTTCTTCACTATCCTCGTCTTCATTGTCACTTCCTGAGTCGTCGTCATACTCGTCTGAGTGGCCAGAATTGTCATTCTCATCAAAACTGTCATTGTCTGAGTCATCTTCATCAGTGGTTGGCTTACCAGATATGACTTCTCCGGTTTCTAAATCTTCAAAATCGTCAAACGCCTCTTCGTCTGTACTAACGTCCAGATCGGGTTTATCTTCTCCATTCTCTAACTTTCCTGTAAGGAAACGACTTGATATAGAAGCGATTTTAGAATCATCTGACCAAGCTGATAGGTCCGGGAACTTAGGACGGGTAGAATCAATTACCTGGTCCTCAGAATCCAGAATGCTAATCTTTTTATTGCGGAAAAATTCCTCTTCATCGTCGTTTTCGTCTTTCTCATCGTCGCTATTTTCGTCGTTTTCTGAAAAATCCTCTTCATTCTCGCTGTCATCACTGCTATACCCATTGGATTTAATTGAAGACGTCCATTGCTTCACAATTTCTGACACGGGGGTATCAGTATCATAAACTAATTGAAGAAAAGTTTTTGGCCGACGAGTGGCATAAAATCTTTCAGCACTATCAGCGGAAAGGTTTTCTTTCCAGTTGAGACTACCGGCAATATTTTCCTCGTCATCTAAATCCCCCAAATCCGAGTCACTGTCAGCATAGACAAATTCGTTAGAATCAGCTCGATGATTGTTCTCGTCATGGTTGTTTTCCAAATCAGCAGCAAATTTAACCTTTCGAGACGTTGCTCTACCAGAATGATTAGCTAGTTCTTCAGGTACATCATCCTCGTCATCGAGAACCTGCTCGTCGTCGTCCTCTTCATCATCATTATCATCATCGAAGTTTGCTACATTGTCTTCATTAGTGTCTTCAAGACTATCGATAGCTTCGCTGTTGGAAAACAGCTGAATCTTTTTAGGGGCTTCATTCAAAGTATGGTCCATATTCTGTAACTGAACCACCATCTTTTCTCCGACTCCTTGAGACTCGGCAGTGAATGAGTTGGTAGGAATATCGATGTAGACTGCGTCCTTATCGATGAGAACACCGCCGACATCGCTCATAGGAGCATATATTAGTTTCTGTTTTTCGTCCAATCGTTTCCGCTTTTTCACTTCGCCTTTCTGTTCCCGGAGTTTTTCGAAATATGGCGTAGGACAGGGATCCTGTTGGGCCTCGACTTCGACAATAGTAGTGTCACCAACTCCTGGGATATGGACTCGGCCGTTTTGATACGGAAGAGGCACGCCGTGGACGTAACCGTAGAGGGCTACCTTGCGATCTACTTTAGGATTTGCTTCTATTTCTGAAGGGTGAGTGAGATCGACCATTCTATCAGCCAAAAGGTAGTAATGCTCGTTGCGCCATTTCAAGGGTCGAAACTTCATGACCGAGATAAATCGGCTGAGATTCAATATTTCTCGGTCCGGGTAGCGGCCATTAATAACACTGGACAGATAGAAGAGCTTTGCGCCTTGGTAGACTTCAGTCCAAAACCGCCGTTTGAGTTTCTTTTTGGCATCGCGCATAGTCGACACGGATTTGAACAGATCCAAATGAGTGGTTACACCAAGAATCCGGGGGAATCCATGGCTAGAGAGAATATTCAGGAACTCCATGGTTTCCATTTCAAAGCCATAGTTTCCGTCGATCATCAGCAAGATCAAATCTGCGATTTTCGAGATATCGATCATGGAATTCAGATCATTGCCACATTCCAAAAACGTCAGTCGGCGTCGTTTGCCGGCGACCACCGTCACCGGGCCCTTGATCTCGGTTAATGTGTTTTTAGTATATCGGCGTACTAAACTTCTAATTAGTGTAGTTTTTCCAGTTCCTGGCGGACCTACCACCGCTACAATCACAGGTGGTGGTTCTTCAGGAGTACGATCTATCATTGGCACATGGAATTTCTTTTCCTTTTTCTCATGCGACCGCATGGCTTGCCGTTGCAATTTGCCCGGCGATGCAAACGCAAAAGCTTTAGCATTGAATCCATTTGACGGTTTCTTTTTCTTCTGATCCTTACCGGCTCGATGAGGTTTATTTACTTGCTCCATGGCGGCGCGGAGTTAAAAAATCAAGAAGAATTCTATGATGTAGAAAAGGTAGAGAGGAGGAAAGAAAGAAAAAAAAAATAATGATTTGAGCCGCACCAAAATGGCAACTTTTTCTTGGGAGAAACAGACCCAGAGAGTGAACGAGAGACCAAAAAAAAAACCTGGGGAAATAATTAATAATCTCTGGGGAAAAACATACTAAAAAAAAGATAACCAACCATCCGAATATAGTTTGGGTTGGATGTTATAATGAATGGCTTGTTTAAAAAGACGGCATTTTTAAGGCCCCTTTTTAATTCTTCTTACCGGTGTAGGTACTATACAAAACGCAGTGTCGATGATATTTATAACACGGAACAGTTGGTGTACAAGTATGCAGCTATCCCTCAGACGGTGATTAAAATCGACGATCTGATTCAAGCAGGAAAACCTCCCTATTCTGAAGAAGTTCTTCTTAGCAGTGCTGAAAAAACTATAGCTTTGATCCGGGTTCGACTGGCCCGGCGACTTGAAGCGCTGCGGAGCCTATCGTATTTGGTGTTGCTTAATCCGCATCTGGCCAAGATCTACAACCTGTACATGACATCGTTTGCCAAGCTGTATAATACACGTCCACCGGAAAGCATGGAAGATAATGCACAGTTTGTGTCGAATTTGGAGACTTTGGTGCAGTACCATTCGGAGACCATCGAAACATTGGCCCAAGGGTTTGCTGAATCCCGGGATTACCTTTCAGCAGCGCAGATTAATGACTATTTAGATCGGCATTTACGAGACAGAATTGGTACTCGTTTGATAGCCGAACACCACATTGCTTTGACCAATCCTATTGGCGATTCTTTTATCGGGGCCGTGGATACTGCCTTGCAGCCGGCCAAAATCGTGCAGCGCTGCAGCGAGTTTGTTTCTGATCTGTGCGAGCTGAAATACGGCTGTTATCCGCCGTTAAAAATAGACCACGGTCAGGACGTAGAAATGGTCTATGTCCCGGTTCATCTGGAGTATATTTTGACCGAAGTGCTGAAAAACTCGTTTCGATCCACCATCGAGGCCAACAACCAAGACAAACCGGTAATTGTTACTATTGCCAAAGCCAAACACGGAACCACTGTCCGTGTGAGAGATAGCGGTGGAGGAATTCCCCCTGATATCGAGAAAAACATCTTTTCGTATTCTTTTACTACCTACGATGGCGCAGAAGGCGATGGTTTCTTAACCTTGAACGCACCGCCCGGCGCTGGCGGCAGCACGATTGCCGGCATGGGCTATGGCTTACCATTAAGTCGAGCATATGCTGAATATTTTGGGGGTTCGTTATCTTTAAGAACATACCACGGATGGGGAACCGATGTCTATATTACATTTCCGGCATTCGAAGTTCCCGCTTGATGCTCGGCTAGATAATCAAATCTTTGGTCTTTTTCTTTTCCCTAATGCTCGCTTTTACATTATCTCTTAATTATCATAATAATATCCATAATTTATCAAATATTGTCATCCGGGAAATAAAAAAAAAAGAGAGTAATACTTTTCTTATGTTTTCATTTCTTTGTTAATGAACATACGGCTTGGTTAAACATTGATACTCCAGTAATGTATCCATATATGTTTGTTCAACTATTTTGTGAATGAACGCTTGTCCCTCTCCGTCAGTAGGGATGTTGATTCGAGACGTTTCTTGGATTGCCCCCGCAGCCAACATAATCGCTTTTTCCGATTCAGAGTCCATGAACAATTTACAGATATGCTGGAAAAACGTCAAGTCAATCACCGCCTGGATCATTCCATTGCGAGAGAACCTTTCTACTTCTCGGAAAGATTCCAGAATCTCCCTACAACAATGGGAAACGAGCGTCGATAACACAGTTTGTATAAATTTCGCAGACAAATGGCGAATCTGGGAATGTACCAAGACCAGCAACATAATGGTTTCTGATATATAAGTGCTAACTTGTTCAGGGTTGGCGGTGAGTTCCCAAATCTGCGAGTTTTCGGTAATTCCTCGACGAATAGTTTCGGAGAGAACCTTCCGTTTCGGTTTGGTATAAAATTCAAAAAGATGATCTTCCATTTGGGTAATCATTTCATAAATGGCTGCTGAATCGTCCTTATTATCGGCCAACATAAACTGAGCTTGTTCTTTATATAGTTTTGGGATAGTATTGACTCTCAGTTCCGTAAAGTTTCCAATAGTTAGCAAAATGCGATTGTCGACACTGACTGATGTATCTCCGGGCGCTTTTCGAGATATTCTCCCCGGGGAGAACAAAGATTGGATCGGATCATAGTCACTGGAGTCGTCGGGGTTCGGTGTAGAGAGAGAAGTGTCACCATCGGTCTCCGGCAGCTCGGAAATGGAATTAGTCATTTGCTCAAAACAGCGTCGGATCACGCCTCTAAATTGATTAGGAATACTTTTGTAGAGAAGTTGAGACGGGGGAGTAACAATGACGGCCGTATTATCTGCCAGGTTATGCGCATGATGATTAGAGGAGGAGTCCACCCCATGACCTAGAAGGGCATTCACATTACTGAAAAAGTAAGAGTGGTACTGATAAATAATCGAGGGCAAATTGGTATGAGTGCGACTAGCCAAATCCGGGGTCCAATTTTCGGCAGCAGAGATAGAATCGGAGTCCAAGACCCAAGCGGCTACCAGACCGCCGAAGATGCGTTCCCTAATGTCAGCTAAGGAGTTGCGCAAGAGATCGATTAAACTTGGTGAAGCTTTGATACTGGCGAGTTCACTAAAGCTGTGATTGAGATGTTCAATAATAGTCAAAGAATGGGCCCCAACCTCTAGGGCATTTGACCCGGGGGGGATAAAGCCATAAGCCAATGCACGAGACAGACTTTCGTTGTCGACAGAATGCAGACTATGGTGGGACCAAGGGGTCAAGAAAAAATCGCGGATGTTGTGGATGACGGTCTGAACTGCAGACTTGACGACTTTGCGGATGGCGGACTTATCGAAATCGGCCAGGGACAAGCGGCGGCTAGAATCGCCGGGACGATCGTGATAGAACTGAGATTGTCGCTGGTTGGACATAAAGCTATTGGCGATTTCCCAGTGTTGACAGAGCCGGGCCGCGGCCTCGGCAGTGTAAGTCTCAATGAACTTGGCAATATCGATCCACAGCGAGTAGACATCGCTGTCGTCCATAGACTCTACCTGGATGGACTGGGAAGAGACCTGGCGCAAGAGCACACTGACCCGGGCGGGAGTCGAGAGCGCGTTTTCCAGAACCAAGGCTTCAAACAAAAGGTCTCGTTTGCGACGGAGAGTGTCGAGATGGGAGTTGAACATATCCTGTAGCTGTTTGGAGATGGCGGCGATGCGTTGGTCGAGCCAGACGCCGATCGGGTTGTCCTCGACCCCAAGATAGATCAAAATGTCGATAAGTTCCATGTAGTTGGCATCGGGGCCGGCATTCTGGAGATGTTCCCATACCCGCTGTTTGTACTGTTCGAGGATCTGGTCGCACCGCACCGACACCAGGGCAAAGAGTTTGAGACGAGTGCGAGTACTGGAATCAGCGGTAGACGAGGAGTCCGCCGCACCGGCCGGATCAGCTCCTACAAAACCAGATCCTCCTGCTGCGAGCTCGGAAAACGTGTTGCGATAGCTGCGCAGTCGGTTATAGCTCTTGAGCACGGCCGGGTGGTTGAAAGCCACGCAGTCGTCGAGCAACGTGGCCGGCAGCGCCAGTAGCTGGCGATCGCGATCAATTATTGCTAGCGCCGCATGTAGTTGACTAGCACGATCGCGCGTGTCCAAAATCGGCTGCATGGCGGCTTGGGCGTCGGCCACCAAGGACTCGAGGATGCGTTGCATGGCACTGGCGGGATGTAGAGCGGGGATATCGCGAGAATGCATCTGCAAATACACGGCGTCCATGACGGCTTTCAACAAGGCAAACTGATCCAAATTGCGAGCTACCAATTGGCGCAAACCGGGGGCGTCACGGTCCAATAGTGCCTGCAGCTGGGTCGGGGACAGTTGCGACAAATCGGGTTCTGGCACCGAATCGTCGGCCTCGGTCCAGGTTGTCGGCATCGGCGTGTCCAAGCCGTAGAACCGAAGAATCTCGTTGTCCATGCTGACTATAGCTACAGAATGAGAGACAACGTGTGCTGCACTATAGCAATACAGCAATTGGTATTGTTAGGAAGAAAGAGATATATATATATATAGTGAGTGTATATTGATTTTTATATATTTATTGGGAGTAATTCTGGTTGGGCGCCGCACAATATCGCACCGCACAATATCGCACCAGAGTGCGCGCCGGGAACCCGCAGTTGCGTAGCAACCGGACTGGTCGGAAGAACTCTCAGTCCCATTTAAATCCGGGCGATATTTCTGAATTCTAACTCTTTTTTATTATTTAGTTCCAAAAGGTCTGATAATTTATCCACAGCCCAATGCTACGCCAATCTCTGTTTGTTTCTGGCCGAGTGGCTAAAACAGTATGTATGATATTTCATAGGGGTTTCTTTACTGAGTTTTGACTTCTTTCTCCTGCCTAGTCGCCCCACTTCAGAGCCTACTATCAGTGATCGTCCCTGTTTAGGCTCTCTTTCTTTTTGTTCCCACACTAACTTTCCAGTCTATCCGACAAGCGTCCAATGTTGCCGCTTATACAGGCAAGAAAAACGCTAAGGTATGTATTTTATTATTTTATTGGCGAGTTCTCGGCTAACAATTAGGGCCTTTATCCTGTCACGATGATCGAAGGTGACGGTATCGGAGTGGAAATCTCGCAGGCCGTGAAAGATATCTACGCCGCCGCGAAAGTGCCCATTGAGTGGGAACCGGTGGACGTCACGCCCGTGTTGAAGGACGGCAAAACCACAATTCCTCAGGAAGCCATTGACTCGATCAACCGCAACTTGGTTGCCTTGAAGGGCCCGCTGGCCACGCCGATCGGCAAAGGCCATGTGTCCATGAACCTCACGCTGCGCCGGACCTTCAATTTGTTTGCCAACGTCCGGCCGTGTCGGTCGATCGAGGGGTATGCCACCGCTTACAACAACGTCGACACCGTGCTGATCCGCGAAAACACCGAGGGTGAGTACTCCGGCATCGAGCACGTGGTGGTGCCCGGCGTGGTCCAGAGCATCAAGCTGATCACCCGGGCGGCCTCGGAGCGGGTTATCCGCTACGCTTTCCAGTACGCGCGATCGGTCAACAAGAAACGAGTCTTGGTTGTCCATAAGGCCGGCATCATGCGCATGTCCGATGGATTGTTTCTGGCCACCGCCCGCGAGGTCGCCAAGGACTTCCCGGATATCTCGTTGGAGAGCGAAGTGCTCGACAGCACCTGTTTGCATATTGTCACTGACCCGGCTCCCTACGAGCCCGTGGTCATGGTGATGCCTAATCTTTACGGCGATATTCTCTCCGATATGTGCTCCGGTCTGATCGGCGGGTTGGGACTCACCCCGTCCGCCAATATGGGCGACAAGGTCTCGATCTTCGAAGCCGTGCATGGCTCGGCTCCCGATATTGCCGGCAAAGGGCTCGCTAACCCCACCGCGCTGTTGCTTTCGTCGATGATGATGTTGCGTCATATGGGTCTCAACGAATACGCCGACAAGATCGAGAAGGCTACTTTGGACACCTTGCGGTCTGGCCCGGCCAATATTACCCGTGATCTTAAGGGAACCGCTTCTACTTCTCACTTCACGCAACAGATCGTCAACCGTTTGAAATAAACAATATTAGGTTGGTTGCATCCGCGTGCAATTTACTGTCCCCCTTTTTTTTATATCGGTTTTGTTTTTTTAGACACTTATTATAACCCTCCAACGGTCGAGTCTCCAGCGTTGCTGGCTATAAGCTCGTCTTCCTAAACCATCCACCAGCCACAACATTAACCCAGCCGGTTTCTTGTAGTCTACAAGAGGGCTTGAATATAAACAACTAACAATTATATTATTAAATAGATTCTTTTTTTTCTTTTGTTTTCTTTTTGTATCCGATCTCCGGGGGTTATGCGGCTACCATTTGTTATTGTTATTCCCAAATCCGTATTCAAATTCAAATTCTAATTCAAATCCAATAATACCCTGAATTAATCCTGTTCCCCACACTTTGTTAATCATGCTATGGATTCTTTGGAAAAGCCAGTTTCTTCAGAATACCAATTATTAGATGCTGAAATTCGGTCTTCGATTACACTGGATTCTTCTGCACACGAAGAATCGCCCGCCTCAGCCGTTCCGGCATCGTCAAATCCTTCATCTCCAGCGCTTTATGCATCTCCGCAAGTGTTGTTTATGGATCTGCTGATTTTAGAGGAATCACTTAGGGCTCAGTTTCTTTTTCTGCGTTCTCGGAAACGCACTTATCTTTTATTTTTACTCGGCCTTTTTGCCTGGCTGCTATATTTCTTCTATGTTGTGTTTCTGTCTCCCTCGCCTTACTCTTACATTTTGGTTTTTAATCGCTTGTGTTTCTTGGTCGGTACTTTTTCCTGCTTGATCTTTTTCTTGTCTGGAATGTACACTCGGGGTATTGTGTATCCTCGAACCTTTGTTTCTTCTGCCAACCGTGGTTTACGCCAATTCAATTTGCGATTGGTTCCTGTTCACCGCCCTTTTTTGGCACTATTATCGGATTGGGCTAGAAGTGTCAATTTATACCTTCAATCGGTAGTGCTTATTGTCGTGCCAATAATCATTCTTTGGATTCTTTCTTTCTTTAAAGTCGGGGTTGATCCTAGCCGCCTTAAACGCGCACGATCTCAATATCGTTATGGCGGAGTAGCCGGCGGCCATTTAA
>JAJMFE010000075.1:0-43839 GCA_030574555.1 Tortispora phaffii | reverse complement strand
CTTCTCTCTGATGCTAATGAAATTGTTCAAGATGCAGCTTGTAGAGGGTTGAACCTGGTTTACGATATCTCCAATACCGCCCAGAAACAAGTGTTAATGAATGAACTTCTTTTTGCTTTTTCTTCTGGATCTAAAAGAAGGCAGCATTTAACACCGGATGCGGAACTTTTTCGTTCATACGAGATTCGTAGTGGTAATAATTCAGCCACGACTTATAAAGATGTTCTGGAACTATCATCTGAAGCTGGTGATCCTACGTTAGTCTACAAATTTATGAATCTTGCTTCGAATTCTGCTCTTTGGGAATCTCGAAAAGGCGCAGCTTTCAGTATAGGAGGCCTTTTAGAGGGCACCTCGCTTAAGGAGACACTGTCTGAAAATCCAGCTATAATCGTAACATTGGTTCCTAAACTCTATCGCTATCGATTTGATCCAGTGCCCAGCGTTCGTTCTGTTATGTGTTCAATATGGGATAACCTGGTATCAGTTTCTTTCATTGACCTCTCTGACTATTTTGATTCAATTCTTACTGAAACACTGAACGGCTTGAGCGATAAGGAGTGGAGGGTGCGTGAAGCTAGTGCAGGGTCGCTTACTGAATTACTGCAGCAGTCACCTCTGGAAAAATTTGGTAGCAGATTGATTACTGTTTGGGGATTAAGTTTCAGAATATTGGATGATATTAAAGAGAGCGTACGAATTGCGGCTATGAAACTTGTCAAGACTCTATCTTCCAAGTTTATAACTACGATACAGAGTACTGATGCCGGGTCTAATGAATATGTGTTGTCCCTTCTATCATCGATCATACCATTCATTCTTAGCAGTAAAGGGCTGAAAAGCTCTATTGAGGAGGTACGTATTTTTTCACTTGATTTAGTTACTAAACTTATAGCTCAAGAATCATGTATTCTTGTACCTTATGCAGGGAGCATAATAGTTGCGCTTTTAAATGCCATAACTGATCTTGAGCCTGGTATTCTATCCTATCTTACTCTCAATGCTTCGAGACTGGGGGTATCAGTCGAGGAATTAGAGCGCAGTATGTTGAATTCCCTTCGTGATTCTCCGGTGATGAGATCGATTGATCAGTATTCCAATATTCTCACAGTATCTTGTATGAATGACTTAGTCCGAGATGTCGTGTTTACAGTCACCTCTGTGACAGGTTCTTCAACTCAACTTGCAGCAGGAAAGTTTATAGTGGGTATGTATCTGCAGCACTCTAGCCTTATCTCACCTTACTCGACTACTCTGCTCAAGGCTCTGCATCAGAAAGCTGTGAGTAGGGAGCAGTTTGTTGCCACGTCTTGGGTAGCTACATTGAGTTATGTTTGCCGGTTTGCCGATCACCGAGAAGTAAGAACTTATATTGAATACCTATGGAGCTTGTATTTTGACGAAGCAGTGAAACGTCGGCTTCTGGTGGCAACAGCATTCCTGCTTCTTGTGAAGCATGCTACGGCTGCTACTGATGAATTAGCTGAACTTTTTTATCCGATGGTCTTTATAGGTCAACATGACCCCGATAAAAGCGTGTCTGGTGTTTTCAATGATATAATGGATACCGCAAGTATAGGTCCGAACTCTTTTAGACGCTTAAAGATGCAAATATTGTGCATGTGCAGGTCATCTATTACTAATAATTATTGGTGGGTGCGCTTGAGTGTTTCTCTCGCTTTGGAACACCTGGCTCTTTTAATTGATGAACATAGTCAGGTATCGGATGATATCATTTACTTGCTCCTTGACAGTTTATCAGGACGCAGTTGGACTGGAAAGAAAGAAGTTTACAAGTCGATAGTCACAATATCTATGAAGCTCAAGGCTTACCTGATTTCGAATCCCGAGCTACTTAAGAGAATTCAGAGTACATTAGTTACTGAAATGACTAAAGGGAACTACGGTGATCAGAAATTCCAGTTTCTTCAGCTTTGTCGATTCTGTGGTGCTTTTTATACGGATAGCTTGTTTGAGCAGGTTATGGCTTCCGTTTCCCTATTCCTCCCGCCCTTGAAACCTGACAGTGACTTTTTACGGAGTTCAGACCAAATAGATCTTGATAAAGGGGACAAATATTCCCATACACAGTCCATTTCAGGTGACGATTGGCCTCTACGATGTAGTTTCCTATCATCTTATGTCTCTGCTTATAACCCAACTACAGTTGAGTCTGGGCCGTCACTCGATTCTAGCTTACTCGCTATAGCGGCTTTGGTTTTTGAACCGCTGAGTACTATTGATGCAAGAGTAGGGTTAGCTCCAGAATTGCTTATGTCTGTGCTTGTTCCTCTTTCTATCCTTTTGACGAGCTTTGAGAAAAAGAGGGATATGTCTCCAACTGAGGCTTCTTTTGTGTTCAATAACCTAAAATCGGTTACAGGTCTACGAAAATTATCTTTCAGCGTCAGAACCATTGTAGCAGAATGTTGGCGTACATTTCAGAAAGTTGTCTCAGATAGTAAATTGTGTGAGAGTATTTCGACTGTTTGTCTATCTTTAGCTGCAAGCGAATCCGATCCTAGGATACTGGCTATTTACTCTCGTAACTAAATTATCACCTGTTTTTCTGTTAGTGCAAATTATCTGTTTGGTATATCCGTCAACAGTTGACGGTTATTCTTGTTTGACCGTTCCGTTAGTAGTTCATTCTTTTGGTAGTTATGTTCGCGATGATGCCTCACAAGTAGGCTATTTATTTCTCGACGATTTCGTCTGTTAGGAGTCATTCAATACCAAACGGTCCTTCCAGATGAAACTGAAATATAAATAGTATTTTATCTGGATTTTCTTAGTGCTTTTAATAGCATTATGAGCAACATAATGTTGAAGTTCTCTTCTGCTGCTGGGTAATAACGGCATGTACTGATAACAAAGGGTTGCGTAGGAATAAAGCACTTATTGAACTGAAGCCTATCGCAACGGGATGCCGAAGCCCAGTTTAAGTCAAGTAACTTAGTTAAGTCATGGTAACCCTGAAAGAGTATGTAACACAGGAGAGCCTCAAGTCAGAAAAATGGGCGAATAGTTTTAGCATAGCCTAACTACTGTGTTAGAGTGGTCGAGAGGCTCTACTGTGCGAGAAATCTCCTGAGCAACCGCGCAGTATTGTAGAAGATTTCGTCTACTGCTATTGGGTAATAACAGAGCTTAACCTATTACGAAGTAATGTGTAGGAGATACTTAGATACAACCCACAGGGAAGTCGATACAGACTTGTACACATAAGCCTCTATCTGTAATTTAGTGTATTGGTAAGATAGCCGTATCAACTATAGATAGGTAATCAAGATGTACATACAGAATGTATAGTCTACTATGTTCAAATATCATAGTTTAACAAGCCTCTTCGGAGTAGCTGGATGGAGTTAGCTACGTCCTCCGACACTTGGGGTTTAGGAGGTTCTCAGGAACATGATACATCCTCCTAGGTTTACTGTGTAGAGCCTCTCGTGCACTCTAACACCATAGCTAGGCTATGCCCAGACTATTTGCCCAACCTTCTGACTTGAGGCTCTCCTGTCTTATATACTAATTCAGGAGTTACCCTGACTTAACTGAGTTACTTGACTTAAACTGAGCTTAGGCATCCCGTTGGGATAGGCTCCAGTTCAACAAGTATTATATAACTGGAAGATACTCTCGTAGAGACAAGACCTTGATCTATTAAGTTTGTCGATAGACGAAGATCCGTATCTAGACTAGTTCTAATGAAAGATAGTAATAGGAGATATAGTTCAATACGTATTTGTTAACACAGTAATTATTGATAGCTATATGAAAAGGTAAGTAAGTCGGTTCGTTGTAGATCCAGGAGTAGAATCCTATTTATATTGTCATGAAGATGACTTAAACCTTAAAGTAGCCAATAGCAAGGATGCACCTATTCGGCGCACTACACAGTAAACCTAGGAGGATGTATCATGTTCCTGAGAACCTCCTAAACCCCAAGTGTCAGAGGACTTAGCATCCAGTTTGTCCTAAGGGGCTTGTTAAACTACGATATTTAAGCATAATAGACTATAAATTCTAGATGTACATACTTGATTACCTATCTATAGTTGATAATTTATTGATTATATTTGTTAGAGATTTCAGGTTTCACGATACGAAAGATCTGTAAAAGGTTTTGTCTACTGCTATTGGGTAATAACGGTGCTAACTTATAACGAAGTCATGTAGGAAATAAGTTAAGTACTTAGATAAACCCCACAGGGAAGTCGATACAGACTTATGCAAACAAGTCTCAGCTAAGGTTTTACTTATATGTATTGGTAAGATATCCATATCTATTACAGGTTGGTGATCAAGTTTGTCCATATACGATGTATAATCTACTATGTTCAATATCGTAGTTTTACAAGCCTCTTCGGATTAGCTGGATGGAATTAGCAAGGACCTCCGACACTTGGGGTTTAGGAGGTTCTCAGGAACATGATACATCCCCCTAGGTTGATCGTGCAGAGTACTCAGACTGCTCTAACACATTAGACGGGCTTTCCCCAATCTAGTCCCCATTTTTCCGACTTGAGGAAATCCTTCTTATATATAAGAGGGTGTTACCCTGACTTGACTAGGTTTACTTGACTAAATAGGTTTAAGATTCCCGATTGGAGGCTCCAGCTCAACCTATAATCAATATATCTTGGGATGAACTAAACTAGCTCGAGTAATTGGCGGATCGTTAAGAAGTTCAGTCTGTCGCAAAATCTTCCATTGCATGAATACAATAAATATTAAGGCACTCAAAGACTAACTAAAATCAAAGTAACTGCACGCAAATATAGAGCATAACTATTTGGATAAATTAAACTGTTTTTTTTTCCATGGTTAGTGATACAGTTGAAAGTCCGGTGGCTAGAAAAGATCAGCCTTACACCTTTGGTCAGCGTATTTTAGAAAACGATGATGATATCTGGAATCACAACGCCTGGGATCATGTGGAATGGGGACATGACCAGATAAAAGAAGCTGAGTCCAAAATAGAAGCACAGAAACTGCAGCCTGTCAGTGATTATGATAAAGCGATGTTCAATCAAAAGCCGGAGAGATACTGGGATATCTTCTACAAGAACAATGAGAACCGTTTTTTCAAAGACCGAAAGTGGTTGAAGATCGAATTTCCTGCTTTATTTGAAGCGACTCAAGAAAATGCAGGTCCTATCAGAATATTAGAGGTTGGTTGTGGCGCTGGCAATACCATGTTTCCTGTCTTGTTGGAGAACGAAAATCCTGATCTGCAAATTATTGGTGCCGACTACTCTCCTAGGGCAGTGGAGATTGTCCGCTCCAATGATTTATATGATAATGTGCATGCAAAGGCTGTTGTCTGGGATTTGGCCAATCCTGATCAGGCTCTCCCTGAAGGGGTAGAGCCTCACTCAATAGACATAGTCGTTTTGGTCTTTGTTTTCTCTGCTTTGTCACCTGATCAATGGGAAAATGCAGTGACTAACATTCAGAAACTATCCCGTCCGGGTGCACGAATACTATTCAGAGATTACGGTCGATACGATATGGCCCAGTTGAGGTTTAAAAAAAATAGACTTTTAGATGATTCATTCTACGTGCGAGGGGACGGAACTAGGGTATATTTCTTTACTGAAGAGGAGCTGGCTAAGATTTTTGGAAGGTTTACTGTCGACAAAATTGCTACAGACCGGCGCCTAATGGTTAATAGAGAACGAAGACTGAAGATGTATAGGATCTGGCTGCAAGCTCAATTTACTGTCTGATCCATTATTTTTAGTTAACTGGAAACCACATATTGGGTCTCTATGTATAGTTTTGTAGTTTGTGAGTTCTCTCTCTTTCTCTGAACTTATTTTATGTATTAATGGCAATAATTAACCTACAAGCACCTACCTTTCAATATAAGATTAGAATTGGTATTGACTTTAGCGTAGTATCACAGTATTCAATGATTCTCAATTCATTTTTTCTAGTTTGAATATATCTGGCACCTCTAAAAATACTGTAGTAATAAGGATAATTTTGTCGCCTTTGACTCAACTCTCACTTTACTTTCCGTCAGTTAGCAATCGTAAATCTATTTCTCCGATATTCACCAATTTTCTTACTTTATCTCCATTAATACGTTTTCCCAACCAGTATTTCATTAGATGTTTGTATATTTAGTCTTCGAACAACACATATAACACAGAATGATTTAGCTTCAATAGTTCCTTATTTCATTAGGAAAGATTATCAAAGAATTAAAGAAAAAGAAATACGATACAGTAAATCAGACCAGAATGTCTTTGAGCACTGACACTGCAGAGAAGATTGGTGTCGTCCGTATACTACGTTTGGAGACTGAAAATAAAATACTGTCTTCCTTACATGGCTGGCAATACTCCCACCTAACTCCTCGGCAATTCCCGTCTAATGGAAAAAATCCTGTAAATCATTTAGCCATCGATCGATCTGGGCAGTTATTAGCTAGTGCCGGCGGCGATTCAAGTCTACGACTTTGGAAGTTGGAAGATAACAACGAAGGCCTATTGGAACCAACAGACTCATATGACTCAGTAGATGTTGAGGAAAAGGAAGAAGACATGGATGACCTTACAGCATTTGTAAGTGACGCCGAACGAGCTACCCCTCTAGCTTCAGTTTCAGTCAAGGCTTACATAGCACCAAGGTCTTTTCACAAGTCTGGCTTATCGTCTATTCGATGGTTCCAAGGGTCCCAACTAAGCTCATCATCATACGACAAGACAATAAAGATTTGGGATGTCGGAGAAAATCTTAAACTGAGTGACTCATTCTCAATTGAGAGTAAAATCTACTCGCACTCTCTTTCTTATGGAATGAACAATCTAATTGCTTGCGCAACAGATCATCCTCACATTCGACTTCTAGATGCTCGCTCAGGAGCATTTACTCACACTTTACGAGGTCACAAATTTGGAAAAGTTCTAGCTGTCGAATGGCACCCCAGCAGCCATTATATACTAGCAAGCGGGGGGTCAGATGGCTCTGCACGATTATGGGACATAAGATCTGCAGCTCCTTTGGTTACGGTTTTGTCTGAACAACTCGGAGCAGTCAATGGGCTTGTGTGGCATGAAAGTGGTCATTATTTGATATCCAATGGTAACGACGAAACCATAAGACTATGGAATATGGCGCCAGACGGTGGACTGAACATGCACGTAAACTACGGCCCACATACAAGGAATAGGTTTCTACAAACTGTACACATGTCTATAACAGGCATGAATGAATCACCAGACAATCATCAAATATTGATTGTTCCTTCCGATAACGGGCAGGTGGTCATGGCTGATTTGTTTTCTGGAAAAGTTATTCGAAGACTATCACAAACTGCTCGCGATTCCCGAGTAACTACAGTAATCTGTAAAAGAAACCACACTATTGATTTTTTTTCTGCTTCACAGGACGGAGATATAGTCTGGTGGGCACCATCAGGTACGAACGCAGTCTGAAAGCGGCAATACCAGGGCACCCCAAATGCCAAAAAACCACCACAAAGACATACCCATCATCATTATAAAATTAAAACTACCAAAGGAAGATGCAAAGCTAAAGATTTGCCCTACTCGGCCCATCGAATATAACTCTGTTCGAAATGGAACCAACTTTCTCGAGTCCGACCTCCACAATATCACCATCCTTTAGCCAGGGAGGATTGCTAAAACCCATCGCCACACCTGAAGGGGTTCCTGTCAGGATTACATCACCGGGGTACAAAGTCGAACCCTGAGAGAAGAAAGAAATGATTTGTTTAACACCGAATATCATATCAGCGGTCGATTCATGCTGCATGAGTTTTCCGTTAACCTTCGTGTAAAGCCGCAAAGACTGGGGGTCAGGTATTTCTGAAGTAGAAACGATAGCTGGACCAAGCGGTGCCCATCCGTCGGACATCTTTCCAACGGACCATTGGCCCCCACCTGATTTAAGCTGCCACTCTCGTTGAGAAACATCATTGGCGACAGTGTAACCAAGAACAAACTTTAGCGCATCATCAACAGATACATTTTTACACTCCTTGCCAATGATTATGGCTAATTCACACTCATAATCGAGAGCACAAACGTCACAGTTCGGTGGTTGCTGTAGTGAAGGTACAACAATGGGACTGGACGGACCCGAAATAGCACCACGAGGTTTATAAAATAAAATAGGCCATTTTGGCTCAGGCATATTGGTCTCTTTAGCATGCTTAGAGTAATTAAGACCTACACAACGCACAGAGACGACTTGCGACGGAGCTAAAGGGGAAAGTAGCTGTCGAACACCTATAATCCTATCAGTCAAAATATGGTCTCCAAAAATATCGCCGGAAATGATTTGAGCAAATTTGGTAAAACGAGCATCCCCATCACCTACAGCATTTCCCTGATAGACCTGACCGTCAGATGCTACAAATCGAATCAATTTCTGCGTTAGTCAATACATGAACATATATCTTACTTACTAAATACCGATATTGGCTTTAAAAGCTTGATTTAGAAACCTACCTTGAATTTAGACATTATTGAGAAAGCAAAAAAGACGAAAGTGTTGACTTAAGTATATGAGTCGAAAGTAGAACCCCTCGATTTTTGAATCGTGGGGACGGGAAGTAATTTAACCAATAATTAGTCTTCATTCGTGCTATAGTTGTACGCTAATCCAAGTAAACTTCCCAACCCCCCCCCCATTTTGTTTTGGGTCTACCTAAGATGGTAGGACGCTTTGTCCCAAAAGCTAGGTAGATATATATATAGTTCTATATTATACTTGCTACCCGGCTCACTGTTGCATTGCTGTGGTTGTCCCGGAAAGTAACCCTACGTCTGCATCATACACTCATCCTTATAAAGCTTTGTTTGGTTGGCATTTTCGAGTTTGTTTCCAGTTGTATACCACACAGAAATACGTAAAGAAAAACACAACTTGAGCACTCGGACTCTACATTATACTCAAATACTAGGGCCTTATTCGTAATCTTTCAATTTCTACGTCAATTATATGGGCGATCGGTCTGCTGCACGACGGGCATCAACTACATTGCGCCTCGGATCACCCGTACCTTCTGCTTCTCTTTCAAGCTCAGTTATTACTAACAGTGAAGGTCCAAGCATACCAGATGAAAACCCAAAAAACTGTAACAAAGAAGAACCATATTCTTCTTCTGCTGCCTGTATTTCATTCACGACCCGCCCTCCTACACAAACACCTACAGTCTCACAACTCTCAGAATCGATCAGATCTCACGGAAAATCTATCTTAAGCGAATCTAATCAGTTGTCATTACTTAATTCCACAGGTGGTACAGATGAGCAAATCTCTCTATCTGTCCAATCATTTCAGAGTTCAAATCGAATACCAGCCATGGGATCTTCTCCAGCACCATCATTAGATATCAACAAACCTGACCCGCAAGTTGTTCGCACTGTTGGGAGGCATCTAGTCGAATCTAATACTATCAATAATACATCTCACCGATCATCTGTTTCAAATTCTTTTCAATCTTCAGCACTGGAAGACCATTTTGCAGATCTCCGCTTACAAGGCGGAGACGTTACTCGTGAGCTGTACAACTGGCAACGCACACACGACGGGGAAGATACTACTCGAAAGCGTGCGCATTCTATCTCACACACTGTATCAGAGACTACCGAACCTCATGCACAGGAACTAAGGATACCAGGTGCATTTCGTAGAGAGTTCATCGCAGCAAAACATCGACAGATGTCTAATGACCCAGAGGCTGGTCATGCACCAGAAGAGTTTTTGACTAAGAACTTTATCGAGTTTCTTACATTATACGGCCACTTCGCCGGTGAAGAATTAGAGGATATCGATGATTATTCATCTACCACCAGTTATGATGACAGCACTGTACCTGTCACAGAACATACTGCTCTCTTGCCCGGACAAGCTAGACACAAACGACTTTCTAAGCAAACATCTACCCCACCAGCCTCTGCTACCAAAGCCGTACTGCTTTTACTAAAAAGCTTTGTCGGAACTGGCGTCCTTTTTCTCCCTAAAGCCTATCTCAATGGCGGCCTTTTATTTTCTTCGCTTACATTAGTCGCTGTTGCTATAATATCATATTACTGTATGATATTATTAGTAAATACCAGAGGAGCAACTAACGTTAGCAGCTATGGTGATATTGGTGGATCTCTGTATGGTTCGACTATGCGTACTGCCATTCTTTTCTCTATTATTATTTCCCAGATTGGATTTGCCTCGGCTTATATAGTTTTTACTGCGGAGAATCTACAAGCATTTATTATTGCAGTAACCAAAGGGTCAGTTCAATGGCCTATCACCTACCTGATCTTCGTCCAATTTTTAATTTTTACACCACTAGCTATGATTCGCAACATCTCCAAGTTATCTGGAACAGCTCTAATTGCAGATCTCTTCATTCTTCTTGGACTGATATACCTATTTTACTATTCCGGATACATTGTTATCTCCGAAGGATTGGCTGATGTAAAGATGTTTAATAGTTCTGACTGGCCGCTTTTCATCGGTACAGCTATTTTCACTTTCGAAGGAATTGGACTGATAATTCCAATTCAGGAAAGCATGAAGAAACCAGAAAAATTTCCTCTTGTGTTGTCCGGAGTCATGGTTGTGATTACTGTGATATTTGTCGCCATGGGGGCTGTGTGTTATGCTGCGTTTGGTTCATCAGTACAAACTGTAGTACTTTTAAATTTTCCCCAAGACAACAAATTTGTTAATGGAGTACAACTTCTATACTCTGCTGCAATATTGCTGTCTACTCCATTGCAGCTTTTTCCAGCTATTCGCATTATGGAAAATGGCTTATTTGTTCGAAGCGGCAAGTATAATTACTACATCAAGTGGCAGAAAAACTTATTTCGACTTGGGGTGGTGCTCATTACCACCATAGTTGCTTGGGGTGGCGCTGATGACCTGGATAAATTTGTGGCTATTGTTGGTAGTTTTGCTTGTATACCACTGGTATACATATATCCGCCGATGCTGCATCTCCGGAGTTCAGCCGCTTCCACTACCATACTAAAAACAGTGGACATTGTTCTGTTCATCTTTGGCATCCTAGCCATGGTATACACAACTGCAATCACAGTGTCTAGCTGGGTCCAGTCATAGTCTTTTTGGGATTTGATATTACATTATCCTTAATAACCCTTACCAACAGTTCGATCTCTCATTTAAGATAAAATACACGCTTACATTAATTGTCATATAAACCTAAAGCTACGGAGCAGAATTGATGTTCTGCCGTTTTTTCTCTTCGAGCAGAGTTATATATAACCAGAAGTTGGCCATGGTATCGAGAAACGCCGCAGATAAAACTAATGCATTATGAAACTGCGGAATGATGTCAAGGTATCCGCTAATCGCAATAGTAAAATCCACAAACAATCGAAAGGGAGTAATTGCTGCAAAATAATCATAATCACCTCGACCTAATTGAATAGAATCATTTGCCGCAAGTATAATCAAGGAATATGCTAATAGACCTATTAAGCTGGATGATGCTACAGTCTGGTAGCTCGATGATTGGAAATCAATAGGCACCTTTAAAGCTTGACCAAACACCAGAACAAACGCATGTGAAAACACCACATATGGATTTTTAATCAGCATGAATGTTACAGCAGTCAAAAATCCAAGCCTTAAGTAGATTTGATATTTGGCCGAGAGCAGCATGTTTGAGTAATAGAGCCGAAGTTTAGGATAATGAGATGGGAGAGTAACAACCTATACTTAATGACAGTCATAACTAGTAAATACAGGACAAAAGATGAATAATATACTTTATAGAGATTAGAATAAACGACAAAAATAGAAATTAAACGAAAGCGCATAATAATCCAAAAAATAGAAAAAAAAAGAAAAAAAAACAACCTTTAAATAAATGTTAATCACTCAACTGTAACAGACTTGGCAAGATTGCGAGGAAAATCAACGTTAAAGCCTTTCAATACTGCTAAATGATAGCTCATCAACTGCAGAGGAATAACATTTAGAAGACCCTGCAGACAATCCACCGTCTGAGGAACTTCCAACACAGCACCAATAGGATATTTACTGGTCATTTCCGACACTATGGCATCATCAGGATTGCAAATTATGATTGGTCGCCCTTGGCGAGCCACAACTTGTTCCAGAGCCGAGGCAACCTTAGGAAAGAGAGAGTCACGGGTAGCAAGAAATACAATGGGAAGATCTGCGTCAACTAGAGCAAGTACGCCATGCTTCAGTTCTCCGGCAAGAACACCTTCCGAATGCATATATGAGATCTCTTTGATCTTCAAAGCACCTTCCAACGCAGTAGCGTACTGGTATCCTCGCCCTAAAAGCAAAAGAGACCTCTTAGAATCTAATTTATCTTTACATAATTCTTTGATAGGCTTGTCCATCTCCAGAACCTGAGCAATCTGGGCTGAGATTTTGTAAAGTCCGTCAATGATCTCGCGGTGACGTTCAGCTTTACTAACACGATCTTCAGATAGACAGAGAGCAACCATTACTAAAGCTATATACTGTGAAGTATAGGCCTTGGTAGAAGCCACACCAATTTCCGGACCAGCATTGATATGAACACCACAGTGGGTCTCTCGAGAAATCGACGAGCCCACAGCATTAACAATACCAACTGTAAGAGCACCGCGTTCTAAGCAGTAGCGTAAAGCCAAGATAGAATCGGCAGTTTCACCGGACTGGGAAACAAATACACAAGTGTCATCCCTAAATACTGGACAACGACGGTCTAGGAAGTCAGAAGCAAGCTCAATAGTCACAGGAATTTCTGTCAGTTCCTCAAATATAGCCCTAGTGGCCATACAAGAGTGATAAGATGTTCCACAGGCTACCATTATAATTCGCCTACAGCGCCTAATAGTATTAAGCCATGAGCGAAGCCCACCTAAGGTGACATTATGATTATCAAAATCCACTCTACCTCTCATGGTATTAATAACAGAGTCAGGCTGCTCAAAAATTTCTTTCTGCATAAAGTGCTTGAATTCGCCTTTCATAATTTCTGCTAGTTCCATCTCAAGGGTTTGAATTGTACGGATCGTCGAAGCACCTTCCTCCAGTCTGGTGCGATGGATATGAAGTTCACCATCGTAAATGTGAGCAATGTCATCATCCTCCAGATATAGAACCTTCTTGGTATGACCCACCACAGCAGATGCATCGGAAGCAAGGAAATACTCGACAGCTATAGGACTTCCATCATCAGACATGAAAGCACGGGACTGGGAGTGACGCAAAGAATCACCCATAAGTTTATCCTGTAAAATGCGATTTCCATTAAGAGTGTGAGTGATACGAGAATTATCCGGGGATAAGAGAGTTGAAGTGCCGGTGCCTTCTGCCTGGAATGCGCTTCCACTAGGTTGGGTATGTTCGACTTCAACTGACATTTCAGGGTATTCAACATCAACAAAGTCAACCTTAAGTTTCTTTTCAGTGCGAACACCAATCAGCAAGGGGGAGCCTTTGCGAGTGGCAACGATTTCACCAGGGTAGTGAACCGATTTGAGGAGTAAGCCATATGCACCTTGGAGTTCTCGAAGGACTATTCTGACTAAGTGAGAAAAGTCTAATTGATTTCGTTTATTCTGATCGTAAACATACTTTGCTAGTTTGGCAATACATTCCGTATCAGTTTCAGTTTCAAAAATATAGCCCTTCTGAGTGAGGAGTGCTTTAATTTCCCGATAATTAGTGATAATTCCATTATGGACGACGACAAACTCGGACTGAGGATCAGAGCGATGAGGATGACAATTAAGTGGAGATGGTTTTCCGTGAGTAGCCCATCGAGTATGGGCTATTCCAGCATGAACGTTGAAGGGGGTGTCTCGGTTTACCGTAGAGTTTTCGATGAGCTCGCGAAGTTTACCTACTTTACCGACTTCTTTAAAGGTTAAAACAGAATCTTTGTCATCACCATCCACAGAAAGACCGGCTGAGTCGTACCCGCGATATTCCAAACGCTGAAGCCCCTCAACCAGAGTGTCTATAATTTCGCCGCGATTTTTCTCAACTAAATAGTTTACGTAGCCGAAAATTCCACTAGAGTTAGCCAAAAACCTCAAAATAAAACTCAGCTTATTACAACAAACAAGCACATAAAGTACTGGATGCGATTTGATATATGAAACAACTGGAAATCATAGGAAGAAACAGATGAAAAGTTGCGCAAGTTAACAACACTTCCTATGATTACCTGAATAATAGAATGATACTTACCACATGGCTATTCAAGAATGTAAAAGAGATAATAGAAGTGATGGGCCAACCTGAAAATATAAGAATGGTGCCTAAGTCGTACTTGAGGCACCTCGGATAGTCGAGGTCTGTATTTAGAATAGCACACGCAGGGAGCAAACAGCAGGTAGGTTTAAGCCACCAACGGCCCAACCTGAAATAGTAATCAATTGCCAAATTAGGGTTGTGATAAACAGGACATTTCGACGTTAACCAATAATAACCTCCCAACGAATCGATATGATTATGATGCAGCAAGGGTCTAATAACTAATAAGTCTTGGCTAGTCTAGCCGAAAGAGAGCAAGAATTATAATAGGATCATATAAGAAAGAAACCCTTTTTTTCTTATTTAAACCATTTATGTTTCAAAGGGCTCGCAATGGAATCAATAGCGAAGAATTGTAAGAACTTGGCAAAATACATATCGCGCAACAGCATCCGGCCCCAGTTAAGTCATGTGATTCACTACAATAACAGGCCATGGTTGGACCAACCCACCACCCACTGAATTTTATTAGATTAGACAGAAGAGTGAAATATAAAAGGCATTTCGTTGTTCTACAGAAACTAGTTATGAGTTAAGGACAACATCTACTGACCAATGTAACCACAAAACAAAAGAAAATAGAAAGAAAAAATAAACATAAAGAAAAAGTGTCTCGCCTGTATTGGGTTTCACGATCTATGATCAAAGATAGTTTTCACAGTTAATGGAGCTTGAATGCCGATCATCAGAGAATCCCTTAAAAACGGCATTCGTATATTCACATATAATGTATAATGCCAGGTTCTTTGCTGCTGTTGGAACAATGAGAATCACAAAGTCAAAGGCTTCAAGAGAGATCATCTTTAATATACAAAGAGGTTTATACTAGAGACCAAGAGTTACTTACTTGTCATGACAATGAAACGGAATCACAATATACAAAAACCCATCTCCATGAAGCATATATGCATATATATCCTTGAAACTAACATCATTAGGTAAAATAATACCATGACATAGCACTTGACGTAAATTAGTATCGTCAGAACCAGAGGTAATCTGTGCTACTAGACCAGAGACTGTCAGTTCTGGAGCCACTCTCAAAGTTTGAACTGCTGAGGTTGAGACCAAACATACAGGAATCGATATTGAACTCCCCTTCAGCCGAGTCAGCGTGAGATATCGTTTCATATCTAGATCAAGAATAGCTAACCATATACGGTCTATATCAGATTCATTCAAGCTCATCACAACATTGGAAGACCCAAATCGGATATAGCCTGCTTCTTTGAACCTTTGTACCCACTGCTTCTGCACGTGTTCGACAGGAAGAAGCTTCCGCGGACGAGATGAGCAACGCAATACCAGTCTCCAAGGAAGATCGTGCCCTCCAGAATCATACAATACTCCGATTGGCAGTTGCCAAGGCAGAGGTCGAGGATCGACAGTTCCTTCCGGATTAGAGGTTTCCTCTAACCACCACGAACTCACATCGCAGTGAGGCATGAGAAAAGAGAGAAACTGAGATCGTATCTGTTCTACATACTGTGGCCAGTACCATACCCTGTTGAGTTTTAGTGGCAATGGGCGAGGTTTTGCACCTACCCGACAGTCCTTTTCGTGGAGCCATATCAGAGCTGGAATTGACCCCCAAGCTATAGGAGAATTAAATTGCATAGTTAGACCCAGGCCAATTATTTTATGACAGAAATTTCCAATAAAAGTTTCAATAGCTTTACTGTCTTAGGACTGAATCATGCTACCAATGTAGAGTATACATGTTCAGCCCGGTGACCTTCACTAGATAGTATTCCCAAGAACAACTATGATTGGCTGAATATTATTAGACTTGGTTTCAATGCGCAGACCAGCTAGTAAGCAACATTGCGGCTGGCATTGGGGGGTTTCGATCGCCAAGACAAAATCGGTTCTTTGATTATCGTCAGCTACTAAAAACCTGTAAATTACTGAAAAAGTGTTCTATAGATAGTACCCGGAATATTAAGCAAGCATCTAAAATTCACTTTGCTTAGTTCTGTTTTACGTGAAACTTCTTGAGTAGCTATTTCTTTCCCCAGTGTGAAGTCAGCAGACTGGTTTCGCATCGTTCGATTCACTATTTCAGGTATATATTACCTAATAGTGAAGAGTGTGCGCCAGATACTTCAATTTTGCTTAACATAGATCAGTTTAAAAAGTTTCCTTTACCTTGTTTATTTCGTCTCTACTTGTTATGAGCCGGGTCACTAATCAGAATGCCAAAGCTCGCCTGGCTCTTGATTACGATGAACTGCTGGCCCAGTTTTCAGATCAAAACTTTCGAATGGTAGGAAATTACCTGCTTGGGGAGATTATTGGAACTGGAACTTATGGTCGGGTTTACCTAGCCACACACACCTTAACTGGCATGAAAGTTGTCCTGAAAGCGTCGCACAGGTCACATACTATACTCGCGAGAGAAATCCTGCACATGCGTCAATTATTTCATCCTGATATTGCTTTTCTTTACGAGGTAATCTTAACAGAAACAACAGCTTGGCTAGCTATGGAATACTGCTCAGGAAAAGAGCTCTACCATCTGCTGCTACATCATGGAAGCCTTCCAATCAAGAAGGTGCAAACTTTAATGGCTCAGATTATCGGCGCAGTGGCGTATATGCACTCTCGCAACTGTGTTCATCGCGACCTCAAACTGGAAAACATTTTGCTGGATGATAAAGGCCGTGCTAAGATCTGCGACTTTGGATTCACTCGACAGGCTGATAATAGAATGCTCTTAGAAACGAGATGCGGCACAATTTCTTACTCTGCTCCAGAATTACTGAATACTGAGATGAAATATACTGGTCAGCAAGTCGATCTGTGGTCCTTAGGTGTAATAATGTATGCACTGATTGTTGGAAGATTACCATTCGACGAAGACGATGAAAGAGAGACTCGCCGCAAAATCCAGAAAGAAGAACCCGAGTATCCTGAGAGTATACCTACTGAAGCTTTAGATATTTTACAGCTATTACTGGCCAAAGACCCTTCTTGTAGACCTTCAGCAGTTTCTTTATTAGGTCATCCATTTTTTGCTGTTGCTGGTGGCGAGGACCAGAAAGCTTTTCTTTCACCAGAGCCAAAACCATTTCAGAGCAAGGAAGAAAGAGATTTGCTTCGGAAGTTTAGCCGTGCTTATTTTGACACTGAAGCTATCGTAGACTCGGTCATCAACCATCGTTGTGATCCCCTTTATGCTCACTGGATGATCTCTTTACACGCAGAATATCGTCGCAAGGCCAGACAGAAAAGGAGAAACATACCTATTCGATATTCTGGTCCCTTGATACGAAGGTCTTTAAGCATATCATCCAAACATTCCAATCTCACAGATAGAGACTCGGCAGAGCCAAGTTTGCTCTCCGCTCTAGCTCCATTATCATATTCCAATAGTACAGTTAAACGAAACTCGCTGCCTCTTTCATTCTCTGCTGGACCTGTTGAGAATACTTCTGCTGCAAGCCCTACTATTATCGAGGAGGGCACTGAGTATCAAACTGAAAGTACCGCATCGATCTCATCAGGAAATGCAAAGAGGAACAAGGTCTTTTCCTTCATGAAGAAATTATTGTTCCATAAGGAGAAAAGCAACAAAAGTCATCAACCTTCAAGCTTCCCCAGACTATTGGCTCAAACTGCCAAAGAGAACGTCAAGTGTAACTCGATGTCTAACCAAGATGATCCCCAGCCTGACCAGTTTTCGTCTGCTTATTCATCAGCAATAGCCCATGCAAAAACTACAAAAAACTACCATAAAAGCGTCGGATCATCGAATGGTCGACTTGCTCCGTCTGATGCATTGGAAGACACTATCATAGATCATGTGTATCATACTAATGTACCACCTGAGATATCTGCCGATAGAGTTACATATTTAAGGTTTGGTGCGAGTCACGAGTCACGATCTTCGTCGAAGTCATCTTTCTCCAGAGATCTTGCCGGTGTTGATTCGAAAGTATCTAGTTCATCAGACCATTCTGATACTGAAAGCACCATTCGTAACATTGACCAATATGTATCATACGCCTTTTTAAGACCACAGAGATCTGCATGGAATCAGTCTAAATCTAATGGTAAGTATGGAAAATTCGATGGTCGCTATGGAAGTGGTGGACGACGAAGAAAAACAGCAGATCTTATCACAGGCCGCCGTTCTTTAAGCCCCTTAGCTGGAAGAATGAGGACCCATGACCTGAAATATCAACGGAATAAGGAGAGATCAAGAAGTGAGATGATTTGTGAAGTTACTGAGTCTGACAATGATGGGGAAATGTCAGGATATGAGAAACAGAAGAGGTTGCCCACTCATCAAAGAAGATTTGAGCTGACCAGAAATAGCTCTTATTTATTTTCAGGAGAAGATGACGAAGAGGAAGAGGAGGAAGATGATGAAGAGGGAGAAGAATACATCGAGGGTGATTTTGATCTAGAATCAGAGGCTAGACAACAGGTACTGACACTAGATTCGAATGAGTTGCAGAACCATGCAACAATATCGAGAAATTTAAGTACTACGACGGTTAAGCGACTTTCAATAACCGCCTAGAAATTTAGAAAACGAACAAGGAAATGAATGCATTTTAAATTATTTATGAAATGAAAGTTATATGACCATATTTATGTAACAATTGATTAGGCAGTAGTTAAGAGATTACTCACCAACGAAAACCTGATCTATTATCGCTCCTCCGCTGCTTGAGCCAGTCTTTCTTACAGTCTCTGTAAGCTTCAAAATATACCTTACAAGCCGACTTGTCATAACCAGTTCGTTCCAGACATTTAAGAGACATTCTGGCTGATTCCGCACAAGGATCGTAGTACTTGCTCGGATCCTTTGTAGCCATTTGAATTTTGTGATTTATGTGAGTGGGGTCATCTGGATACATTTTATACTTTGTATCTGAGGTATTGCTTTCATTTATCCATCCTTCAGGGACAGGGCGTGACGTATTTGAGGATATATCTGGAGATGACGATGGCATAGGTTGTTCGGAAAGGACAGAGCTTGATGTTGCGCGGTCAGACTCAGAAGCGGTTTCGTTCATTTTTACACCCATTTTGACTTAATATATGTATAATTATTAGATAACAGATCTTTTCATATAATCGGTCTCCTTTTAAATATCTATAAAGAAGAAGTCGAAAAATGCCCAGCTTCCAATTGTACAATGGACCAATAAAATGATCAATGTACTGCGGGATTAGGTTTGTTAATTTTATTCACTGCTTTTGGAACTTCCATTCCTTCAATTTACTTGTTGAACAACGGGTTAGATAGTCAAATTATCGTTTATTTCGGCCCTTTAGTAATACTTACGTTGATATCACATCGCCCGAATCTTTAGGTTACGTACTCACTAGAATTTTTATAATTTTTGAGACGCTTATAGTGTGATAACAAACCTGAGAATACTCTGTGAAGAATTCTCAATCTTTAATCTTCTTTAATATTTACAGATTGCCCCGATCGTTATACTTTTCTCCTAATTATAGAAAAGTGCCATGTTAGCTTTTTCTTTGAGTCGCTCATCTCTTAGCAGAACTAATGCTCGTTATGTTTGCAGGGCGCTACACCAGCTTCCTGAACTTCCACGAGCGACCGAATATGCCAAAAACGGAGTACCTGGTTTATACTCACCTAATGGCTATGACATGGCATGGACACGATATCAGAATTATGCTTTAAACAAACTGTCTGAGCTCACCGCGGGAACTGAACATGAAAATCAAAGTCCTCTGAATATCGTGATGCGAACCGCACGTGATGCTGATCAGGCCGCTTTATTCAATTACGCTAGTCTGGCATTTAATAATCATTTTTTTATGTCTGCAATCAATCCCCAATCTCATTCATCAGCACAATCATCTGCGCAACAGATGAGCCAAGCTGTCGAGGACAAGATTGTTCGTTCATTCCAAACCGTGGAAGCGATGAAAGAACTACTCTTTCAACGCGCTTTAGGAATATTTGGCAACGGATTTGTCTGGGTTGTAGAAACCCCGCAAAAAATAGGGGAGGCATCCCAGCAGTTACTGGTCATGAACACCTATAATGCTGGAACGGTGTTTGATTCAGCCCGCCGACAACAATTTGACCTCACTGGTCCCATAGATTCACAGACTAGTGCTGCTGTGCAATCTTTATTTGATCCTATTACGCAGCCGAGTAAAGATGACATATTGCCAATTCTTGCAGTTAACATGTGGCAGTTTGCGTACTTGCAAGATTATGGCCCCGAGCGCCGTCGCGAATATCTCGAAAACTGGTGGAATTCCCTTGATTGGAATGTTGTTGGATCTCGGCTTTATCCAGGTTCGATATAGGTCTGCCACAATCATAAGGAATGACCTCAAATTGGTTTACTGCTGTTTGTATGTATATATTGACAATGAAGAATGTTGTTTATAATCGAAGTCGACGAAGCTGCTTAGTTTCTTCTTGTACGACAATAAAAGGAAAAATTATTAAACAATTAATTAATTAGATAAATCTCCTATTCTATTATTTTTGCACTAACTTACTGGTTAGTTAGAATGCATTTCTCTATTGTAATAATGTCATAAGCTTCTTTTTGTATTCTTCCTTTAAACTCATACGTAGCTCCCAAAAGCTTATCTTCTTATTGTTATGGATTTGGGTTGTGGCCGGGTAAGTTCAGGAAATCTATAGGAATACGAACAACTAAGGTCCTTCTAATAATAAAGATTAAATACGATGTAGCGGGAAGGACTATTACCTACGAGTCGACTTGTAGTTCTACAAAATTACCAAGATACAGTTTATTGAACATGTGTGTAAGTATTACTATTATACCAAGCCAGTAAAGACCCTGGATTAGGAGGAGGGTCGATGCTGATCATCGATTATAGATCTTCCCCAAGAAGTGGTAACCGGCTGTTTCCCACTGCAGCCGAAGGCATACGATATTTCGTATGCGATACACTTGCGCGTACTTCAGTCCTAGTTCTTCTCCATCTTTTCAATCAAGGTAGTGCGGGGCATTATATACGACTTCAATAAGGGTTAGGGAAGCAGCTAGCACAGCTTCCCTCAGTTGCTAAGATAATATCAACACTTCTCGCAGCCACATTAAGCCATTGAACATTATTGGCAAATAGCTACTTTATAATTCCCATAATTGTTATAAAACAACAACGACAACAAATGATCGAAAATACAAAAGAAGTGAATCAAACATCACAGACTGCGTTCACATCCAACCATGAGCTATATGACAAAGTTCGGCCTTCGTTTGATAAAGAATCCGTAAGGCATTTAGTGCAAGATGTATTGAAACTGAAGCCCGGGGACAGAGTTATAGAACTGGGTTCAGGTACAGGGAAGTTTACTGAAGTTCTAAAACCGTATCAGTTGGATATATTGGCTGTCGAACCTAGTGAGGGAATGAGAGTCAGTTTTCAGAAACGTTGCCCGGACGTGGAAACCGTAAATGGCAGTGCCTACTCGATTCCGGCTCCCGATGGTGAATGCGATGCTGTATTAATTGCACAGGCGTTTCATTGGTTTGCCGACTTGGATGCACTTAAAGAAATTCGACGAGTAATGAAGCCGGGTGCCGGACTAGGTATTCTTTGGAATCTAGAAGATCTTAATCTTGCACCACAATGGCAGAAGAATGTAGTTTCACTGGTCCATTCATTTGATGTTGGAGTTCCGCAACATAGACATAACAAATGGCAAGACCCTTTGAACATTGCTCCGGGATTCAGCAAGCCATATCAGGAACTTAAAGTTTCTACAGAAAGAGTTTTCACCATTGAAGAGGTGTGGTTAGTTTGGAAAACTCGATCATATATTACTTCTCTTCCTGAGGATGAACAAGAAAAAATTAAAAACAAGATAGACGAATATCTTAAGGATGAGAGTGAACCGCTCACAGCGAAGACTTATCTTCATATGGTATGGACGTTCGCCATATAGATCGAAGTTCAATACACACACAAGAGATAGTGAGTGATATAGGGGAAATGAGTACACGAAATGACTGGATTGCATTGGGTGCCTATAGTTTGAGCTACCCGATCATTGGATCAACATAGTCTATAGCTAGCTTCAACAATATTTTTAATGATATACGTAACCCAAGAGTGAATCATTATATTTAGATGAATGGATGAATCTGATTAACTTATATCGATAATAAAAACTTTTCTTTATTTAGACTATATAGATCAATCTTTAGCTCTAAGACTTTTATCCAACGCTGCTATTACATATTCGATGGTTAATAACTTAATTTTGCATATATTGAAGATCACAGCCGAACTCGATAGTTCAGATAAAAGTCACAAAATCATTTTATTACGTGTTCTACACTATTTTAAATTGGTAGATAATGACTTCATCGTCACTTGCAGATTATATATGTAATAGGTTATATAAGAACTTTTACTGTAGCACCTTAATGCTTATCTTTGCATATTGTCAGACCTTTCCCAGTATCATGTCAAGATATTATCAACACTAACACTGATCATAGTCCATAACCCTAGTGTTACGTAATTAGTAAAGCAGCCGACCCTACCTGATCTATATAAAATGCACTTCACTGTAGAAAAGCAACATTTATTAAAATCACTACGTGATATAGACTTATGTAACGCTACAAAGTATTTACCAAATTCTTTCACTTACTCAGCCAGTCTTATTACACAGAGCTGTAACCACGGCCGCATCTCCTATCCTGTAGCATAGCCTTAATTCTCTAACACTTATAGCTCATCACCCCAATCAGCATTGAAAGCCGCACTCTTCTTCCCAAGAACATGATACGCAAACCCTAACCGCGGATACTAGAACTGTGATAGGCTAATGTATCCTTATGCTACCTATGATTGGTCATTCTGTGGCCGACCTGGCGATTATAATTACTATTTGCCTGGTCTCTGGAATTGCCTGCCACTGTACTAAGTCTTGGTTCGTAAGTTGGTGGTTCAGAATAACATCTTTGTTGTTCTAAAACTATTTAAGCAGATTTAATTTTCATCAGATCGGTTTACTTTGATTGCCCTCTCTTTAAATCGAAAACCAGTCTGGTCTTGAAGAATTCCTATACTGAGATTGTGATAACCTTTCATTCTACCCCTCTGCTATAAGATTCCCATTTATATCACAGTTAAAAGCAAATTACATTGTGGCAACTATCCTAATTCTCAAGGAACAATCATGGTTGTCGATAAAATTGGTTACCCCGAACTGGAGTCGAGGCTTGCTAATCAGTTTAGCGACTCTTATCCTTTGCTACGAGATTCTCCAACAACGTCTCGTGGTTCTGCCTCTTTCCCTGAACGCCTATCAACATCTTCTACTAGATCTTACAATAGCATATGGGGTAACCCATTACATTCTTCTGCTGTATTGCTCGACCCTGATCTTGGCATTCCAGAACACACTCTATCGAGTATTGGACCTCAAAACAATTCGTCAGAGCAGTCAGCTCATGCCAAGAACAGCACATTTTCTTCTGCATCTTCTTCTTTTCAGAATATTGATTCCCCTGCACTCTCCGGTGTATTGGCATCTCAACTCTCTGTAACGGCTCGTTCTTCATATTGGTCACCTTTTACTCCTTCACCAGGTGACTCATATAACACGCTACGACTATCTAATCGACTTCATCATTTTTCTCCACGTCGAACTAGTACATTAATTCCTCATCCTAATGGATCTTCCCTCATAGCTGAGGCAACACGTGAAGCTGAGTCTCGTGCACACTCGTCGACGGCTAGCGAAGACAGTTTTGATTCAGATATCCGTAGCATAAATCAACATGGCATCGCAATAGAGCCGATCAGTGGAAATTTAAGTACCTCTAGAACCACTCAGAACACTACAGATGCTACTCACTGGAGTGGTAGTAACTCTGACCTTTCTGCATCTTCTGACTCCTCCGCCTCAAATAATTCTTTCCCGTCTCCTTCAGATTCTATGAAATCAAATTATACCACGTCTTTACCACATCCCACCGACGAATTAAGACGTTCTAGCTTTGGCTGGGGCTCTGGTGATTTACTATCTTATACAAGTCCTGGATTTTCAACAAACACTTCTTTTGAACAAGACTATAGTACTACTAGTAGGTCAGTAGTATTAAATACTGATTTAGAGCGGAAAGAACTGTATTCAGCTGTCTCTGATGCAGACAAGTCTTACAAGAATTTATCAACTCTTTTTAATCATACCGGAAGTTCACAATGGTCTGAGTACCAACTGCCTTCTTCTCTTGCGCCTCACAACAAAGAAATGCCGAAACCGAGAACTTATCGAAGTATTGGAACTCTAGATGCAAATAAGCACATGACACAACCAGATGCGATTTCCGTAGCTCATCATGTCTATGAGCAGCCGGTCACAACTGTCGTTAACTCTCCCATCACAGACTACAGCACTATGGAGAATAATGTTATTCCAGGGTCTATGTCGACATCAGAATCAAAACAATTATCTTTAACTGGTAAGCACTTGAAGGAATGGAACCAGAGTTATGCTAGCATGACGGTAGAATCCGTCGATACTAATACTCGGTGTCAATTGCGAAATGACAGAATCAATGAGGACTGTTACAAAAACCGGTTAACTTACCAGAAGATAAAAACAGATTCTTCTACCCCTAGCAAACTAGACCGAAGGCTCAATATTGGAAGACAAGTGAAATCAGGCCAAGCAATAACGCAGAAGCCTGGTAGTCCGATCCTCCAGAAGGTTACTTCTAGGCATCCTTTTCTTGATGTGCTGAAGTCCAATAAAGATTTTTCACAAGAAAACTTGAGTATTGTGCTAGGGCATGTGATAGAGTTCTCCACTGATCAACATGGTTCAAGATTTATACAATATCACATTGTAAATGCACCTGCTTCAATTAGAGAAGACATTTTTTCTGAGATAATACCGCATGCACTGAATCTAGCTGTTGATGTGTTTGGTAATTACATTATTCAGAAATTTATAGATATTGGAACAGAAAGACAAAGAACTTCCATAATATGTCTACTGAAAGGTTCCATGACCAGATTAACTCTTTCAATGTATGGTTGCAGAGTAGTTCAGAGAGCATTAGATGTTATGACATCAAAGGAGCGAACTGAACTGTTAAATGAACTTTCATCTTGTACTCTGCGTTGCATAAAAGATCAAAACGGCAACCACGTCATTCAGAAAGCTCTGGAATGTGCAGAGAAGAGTGATACGCAGTTTATTGCTAATATTGTGAAAAAGAATGTGATGACGCTCTCATGCCATGCCTTTGGATGTCGAGTGGTTCAAAGGGCTCTGGAGTACTGTGACGATAGCTCAAAGGAAGCTATAATGTCAGTTATTAGGCAGAATATATCAAGCTTGATGCATGATCAGTATGGAAATTATGTTATTCAGCATGTTCTCCAATGGGGGACAGCTAAAGATAGAAATTCCATTATTGCAGTTGTATGCGAGTCCTTGCTGTATCATTCTACTCATAAGTTTGCATCCAATGTTGTTGAAAGATGTCTCAATATTAGCTCGATAGCGCAAAAGCAACATTTAATTGAACAGGTATTAACCACGGAGGCAGATGGTAAGATATGCTTGATCGAAATGATTCGAGACCAGTATGCTAATTATGTCATACAAAGGCTATTAGAGGCCACAGAAGGACAGCAAAGAAAACGAATTGTGAGTGAAATCATAATGCATATTCCAGCTCTGAAGAAGATGGCTCAGGGCAAGCAGCTCACATCGATTGAGCGAATTTTACAACTATCAGAATCGAAATCTTAGTTTTATTCAATCTCTCTGGCTTATAGGATAACAAAATCTCGCGATTATATCTACTAGAATGAGAAACACATCTAAAAAAAAATTAGTACAATTTGGATTGACTGGTATTATGATATCTGCTTTATTACATGTAGCATATTATTTATAGCCCAAATATGTTATGCTGAAATGAGTAGAAAACCCAGAAAAAAAACAGACCCCGTTTGCCTATCTATCTCTCAAGATGATACTCAATTACTCGCAAGATAGATTTATAATTCCAAACAGTATAGCCAGATATCGACTCAGTTTAATTATATCGGAATTCTCGTTTAATATATCAAATACGTTTCGATCTAGGGAATCTAGTTCTTAGCAATTAATACAGATACAGGTTGGGATACGTCTCTCTGTTAAAGGTTTTAATCTACTGCTATTGGGTAATAACGGTGCTAAACTATAACGAAGTCATGTAGGAAGTACTTCGATAAACCCCACAGGGAAGTCGATATAGACTTATGCAAATAGGTCTCTATCTGTAATTGAGTGTATTGGTAAGATAGCCGTATCAACTATAAATAGGTAATCAAGTATGTACATATAAAATGTATAGTCTACTATGTTCAAATATCGTAGTTTAACAAGCCCCTTCGGAGTAGCTGGATGGAACTAGCTACGTCCTCCGACACTTGGGGTTTAGGAGGTTCTCAGGAACATGATACATCATCCTAGGTTTACTGTGTAGAGCCTCTCGATCACTCTAACACAATAGTTTGGCTATCCCCAAACTATTCGCCCATCTTTTTGTCTTGATGCTCTCCGTCTTATATATTTACTTCAGGTTAAGTTAGTTACTTGACTTAAACTCGGCTTAGGATTCCCGTTGGGATAGGCCCCAGTACAACAATCTCACTCAATCAATTAAAGTTTTGGTAGCGGATTCAAATCGTTGATCACCTTATACTAATTTTTTTGTCGTCGCAATTGACCACTAAGACCTCGGATGACACCCAACAAGGCTAAAACACGGAAGGAGGCCTCAAGATGTATGATTCGAGAATGCGAGTCTAATCTTGAAGTCGACCTTAAGGAAAATGAGCCTTTAGTCTCTAACAGTGGAAGTTCTAGTGACAACATAGTTCCTATTCTCTATCAGCATTATACCAGTCTTCAGATCTCGCTTACTTGTGGAATTTGTTCTGAACTTATGTATGAACCCATGGCTATGGAATGCGGGCATTCATATTGCATAGGATGTCTTATTTCATGGTTCCAGAATAACCGGACATGTCCTTCTTGCCGAAAGCATATTGAAAGGACGCCTTCGTTGAATATTATACTTAAACAAATAGTTCAAATCTACATTAATATGGCAGAAATTCAAAGTCCAGAGGATCATAAGGAGCATTTAAAGTTACAGAAAGAGGCAGAATTGACCATCAAACGTGCACTTTTGCGCGATAATGACCGAGATTCATCTTCTTTGCTATTCTCTCTGTTCAGACCACGTCCAATGTATGATAACGAAGATCAAGTTAACCGCTGTGTTCACTGTGGTTGGGAAGTCGAAGGAACTAGTTGTCGACGTTGTGGTCGTTTATACCAACCGGATGCTGAGTATATCCGATCCGATCTTGATGATGACGACGATGATAGTGATAATGATAATCATAATGGAGATGGTGAACTTCAGGAAAGTTATGCCGGAACATCATATCGTCGGATTGACTCTGACAGACAGAACATTTCGATTGACTCTAATATGTTACTCGACAGACCAAGGGACGCAACCCGTGCATTTATATTTGACCGAATGCTCATTGCACATTACTCCCACTCTGAATCCGAAAATGAGGATGAAGATGGAGACGATTATGACTCTGATGGATCTTATGAGATGGATGATTTCGTTGTGAGCGACTCGGAGAACATTGAATATGACAGTGAAGTTGATTATGAGATGGATCATGATGCGAATGATTTGGACGATGAGGCAGATGATGCGATCGGATATTCTCCTCACTCTGATAGCAATCTTAATAGACACGCAATTGAAGTACAGTATTTAGGAAGAGCTTCCAGAGTGCTAAACTCATCAGACGATGAGTCTGAGGTTTCGCATCAGGCTTCGGTGCCCGTTAGAATCTATGTTTCAGATAACGAATCAGATAGCATAACTGTTGACTCTCAAGCTCTAGACCGAAATGGATCTGAAATTGATGAGACTGAGAATCTTTCAGACCACATGATATATGCAGAATCGTCTTCTTTCGAGAATGGTATCAATGAAGAGGCCGAAGAATTTTCTTTTGTAACATCTACCGACACTCCCATCTACCACGGTAATGATTATGAAGACTATTTCAGTGAAAATTATAATGATTATGATATTTCTGATGGTTATTCAGACTAGCAGAAAATTAGAGTCAGCTGGATGTAAAAAAGGAAATTATAGGCTACAAAGGTTTGGTTCAGGATATAATAATGTTGAGCATGAAATTTTACGTAAATATGTACTACTAAAGACAAATAGTCACTACTACATAGTAAACAAATTTAATGGAATATTCTTTAAGCGTCTTGAGTTTTATCAAGATGTTCAGTCTATAATATTAATTACTCGCCCCAACCTCAATTTGATATGTCGCGGGAAGAGAGTGGAAGAAGAGAGTGGATGTAGAGGGTAGGTGAACTTTAACCACACAATTCTCAAACTCCGTATACGACTCTCGCAGGTTTGGCGACATGACCATAGATTCTTTAGTTGTTTCAGCCCCAGGAAAAGTCATAGTTTTTGGGGAACATGCTGTGGTACATTATTATGTAAGTAATAAAATATGACAGTTTCTAAATCCCTACTAACGAAAAAGCCAGCGATAGCAGCATCTCTTTCACTTCGCGCCTATTTATTAGTGACACGAAACTTGAACAATCCTCAGTTAATCTCATTGAAGTTTCCTGATATTGATGTTGATTGCTCATGGAACTTTTCAGAACTACCCTTTCAGTATAGCCACTCTAGCACAAATGAAACCATTCCAGATCAGCTTGATCCTACACTAGTCAACGCTCTCAAACCACTGCTCCAACGGGCTGGACCAGAAGGGGTTAAACAAAATGCTGCATTGGCATTTCTTTATCTCTACACTATTATGGGAGTAAAAACCGATGGGGCAGACTATATATTACGCTCCACTCTACCAGTTGGTGCTGGGCTGGGTTCTTCTGCTGCAGTTTCAGTTAGTATAGTTTCAGCTTTAAGTATACTATCTGGTAGAATTCCTATATGTTCGAACCTCAATAATGTTATTGATGGTAAAGAAGATTCTGTTGGCTCAGATAGTTTAAGACTTATTAACTCGTGGGCATTTTTAGGTGAAGCATGCATTCATGGAAACCCATCAGGAATTGATAATACAGTAGCTACATACGGCGGAGCTGTCAAGTTCCAAAAAATAAAGGCTACCCCAACCTCTTCTGCTTCTTCGAAATGCGAGTTAATACCAAACTTTCCTTCCATGAGACTAATACTCACCAATACCATGGTCCCAAAAAGCACAGCGACTCTAGTTGCTAATGTTTCGAATCTAATTAAAGAATTTCCAGAAGTTGGTAACTCTTTAGTTAAAAGTATCGGAACTGTAACTACAGAAGCATTCATTCTTTTAACTGATACCGCAAAGTTCTACGAAAACACTAATCTCTGGAACAATCGTTTACAAGATCTTTTCCGTATAAACCATGGACTTTTACAAAGTCTTAATGTTTCTCACCCAAGAATAGAACAAATCAGAATTGCCAGCTCTCTATCAGGAGTTGGGGAAACGAAACTTACTGGGGCAGGTGGTGGAGGGTGCACAATAACGTTAATGAAGCCTGAAGCGACAGTAGAAAATGTTACGAAGTTTAAACAGTTACTAGAAAAAGATGGGTTTGAAGTATTTGAAGGTAACTTAGGAGGCGAAGGTGTTAACTATTTACTTCCTGGTATAGATATTCCTTCTAGCATCTACGACCAAGACTATTTTGCTTCACTGGAGGACGCAAACGCTCTTATTCAACACTTCAAACAGGTACCTAAAGAATTATGGAGATCTTGGTAATCTTTACTGATCCCATAGATATTTATTTACCGAGTTAGGGAAACCTTTATACAACTGAAAATCGTGCTGCTTTAACAATCACATGAGTTTATATACCGCGGTTAAATGTAACACGCTTTATAGGAGTTCCATCTTCACGTTTAATATTAGCAAACTCTGTTTCCAAACTCGAGACAGGTAGAACCTTTTGTTGCGGAAAAACAGCCAATGCAAACGGCAAGGCAGCGAATGACGTAACTGAAATAAGTGCCAAGTTGGTACTCAATACAACAAGGTTACTTTTGGATTTTAAGATGCCTCTTTGGAGGCGTACTAAAATCAGGGGAGGTATTACCATTACTGGAGTGGCATTAATAATCCTTGATGCAGCCGTTTCGCCCACGGCCCACAGAGCAGCCAAGCGAGATTTCCCCACAGGTTTGGTATCTGGAGTAATATCACGGTCGGCATCGAACACGTCAATACCTTTCCTTATTTCTTGCCCTCTCATTAAAAAAACATTAAGGACACCAGCAGAGGCTACGGCAGCAAATGGAACCAGTCGACCCAGAACAGTCCGTGTTTGTGGTCTAATATTTTTTAATCGAGGAACAATAGCATTAAGTCCTAAGGCAACAGAGCAAGATGCGGAGACAGCCAAAAAATATGAAGTGACGAGCTGCTTAGTTGTTAGAGGATGACTCTTATTGGCATTGGCAGTATTCACTGCGACATTCAATGATTGATTAGCCACATGCCAAAATAGCGTACCAAATGATCCAAGATTGGGTGTAAGCATTCCAACTGTTACAATAAGGTTAGATAACACATAGGCAGACATCCTAAATGGCAGGAAGACTGGTTTCCCTGTGTCGGGATGCAAAGCGGAATCTAGCATTCTTTTGGCTCGCCATATTTCAGGAGACATTCTCATATTACTATCATTTTTATATTGCGAAATTAGAGCTTTCGCATACTCTAGCTCTTTTTTAGTTATAAACAACATTCGAGGATCTGATACCTGAGCACAGTGCTTCACTCTTCCCCAGTACGTGTTTAAGTCATATTGAGAAGCAGGTAAACTACGCAAACCAGGTATAGATGATGCCATTAGTTTTTAGAACTACTTTATTGAAATGTAGAGCTAAATAGGAAGAAGATTTTATTTCTCAATAGTTTGGGTAGTATCGGAACTTGTCTTGAACCTGTAAAACTTAGCTATGTTGATGATTGTATTGGGTTGAAAACTTAGCGTTTAGAGCCGGGGGACCTTCAGTTATACTTGTAAAGACTGAAGTAAGTAAGTATAACACTTGCTAGAGACTATCTGATTTAACGGAAAGTCATTACAATGACTCCATATTCAATCAAACTAATCAAATATAGCTATAAATTAAGCTGCAGTTATTAAGTCCGAACAAAAGCAACTCTTAAAATGAGAAAGTTATTGGAAATATTCTCAACCTCGGGATCATTGTACTTCTTCTGTGGCTTCTTTCAAACTGTGCGGCTTTTTCACAAGAATGATCCCTTTTTAATCCCAAGTCTTTCAAAACAGATGATATAAAAAGCATACATACGCTTTCTTGTTTGTACTCATAGAAAATTATTTTAAAATGATTAAGCAATGGAGAGAGTATAACTATGCAGATATTGAACCTATTCCTCAAGATGACGGTCAAAACCCCCTTGCCCCTATCGCTTACTCTATAGACTATATCGCTCTTTCTGAGCTTCTTCGAGCTCTTATTGTGAACGGAGAGAATTCTGATCGTGCTCTTGCTGTGACAACTGGATTGATTAGTATTAATCCTGCTCACTATTCTGCTTGGTGTTTTAGGGGGGATATTTTAGGCTCTTCTTCCCAGACCGTATCTGATGAGCTAAAATGGATTGAGTCTATCTGCGAAGCCAACCCAAAGAACTACCAGGTTCTGAACTATCGTACTCGAGTACTGCAGAATTGGAACAACTTGAATCATAGTAAGGCCGATAAGGAAATTGATATTGAACATGAAAGGCTATTTACTGAGCAAATGCTTGAAAGAGATGCGAAGAACTATCATGTATGGACATATCGTCAATGGTTAGCCGATACTTACGATTTTCGTTCTGGATCAATGCTACAACTAGAACTTCAATTTTGTCATAGGCTATTAGAGAGAGATATTCGAAACAACTCGGCATGGAATCATCGTTTTTACCTAATCTTTGGCTTACCTTCAGCTCAAGATATAAACGTCAATTCTAATCTTTTTAGACGCGAAGTCGAATATGCTAAGGCTGCTATCTCTATTGCTCCACAGAACAGTTGCCCATGGTACTATATTCTTGCTATTATTAAAAAGTCAGGATTAGACGCCACTGACTTCGACTTAGAAAGTTTCTGTCTGCAATACTCCCCTATTTTTGAGGAAGATTCCGACAAGGAAGCCTTAGTTCTGAGCATCCATAGTCTCAAACTTTTAGGACACATTTATGCGCAATCCGATGTTGCTAAAGCTAAAGTGGTTTACTCGGCGCTGGCTACGAAATATGATCGACTTCGTCAGGACTACTGGATGTCAGTCCTTGATAAATTGGAGCAATCATAGCTGCTAGATGACCAAAAACTAGGCGCGGATATCACCGTGTTCTAATGCGACAAACAAGAAGCGTTTTTGTTTTATCACGAATAGTTATTGCTGATGCTTCATTATCTAAAGTCTCTCTTTCTGAACCTTTATAAGCTGATTTAAACCCATCGTGCAACCCCCGCAAACGATCACAACTACAATATCATCCGATTTGAGATCAGGAAATAGTACTTGCAGCTTTTTTGAGTAAAGTATAGATAGACTAACACCACAAGCGGGTTCCACAATCAGTCTATGATCTTCGGCAAACTGAATGCATGCGTCAATCGCATTACTATCAGTTACCAATACCGGGAAGGTAGGATGAACAGATGCCAACTCTAGAGCACTTGCAGGAACTCTGTTGCAACACAAAGACGTAGCTACACTTTGACACTGCTCTATCTCCCTAGTAGAATTGTGGAGGATGCTGGTATGCAGTGTCGCTGCACCATTTGGCTCGACAGCAATTATAGGCACATCCCCCCAGCCTATCTCACCCATGGCTTTTCCAACCCCGATATACAGACCCCCACCACCAACAGAGAGAATTATCGCTCGAGGTTTTTTACCATCTAATTGAGCTGCTATTTCGCCTATCATAGTCCCGTTTCCTTCCCATACTGCTGGATGATCAAATGGAGGGCATAAGACTCCGTAGGAATCATTTGACAACTTGGCAAGACATTCTTTTTCCGCTTCTTTCAAAGTTCTCCCAACTATTTCCACAGTTGCCCCAAAACTCTCTAATTTTGCAACAATATCTGGAGAAACAGTAATTGGTACAGTGACAGTGCATTTGGCACCTAGTCTCTGTGCAGCCAATGCTGCCGCCATCCCAGCATTCCCAGCACTCACTGCATAGAAGTGGCATTTATCTGCAGTACCCATTTTCAGAGCCTTTTCATATTCCGTTTTGATAAGATTTCCTATACCTCTTAACTTGAATGATCCACTGTCTTGTAGTAGTTCTAGTTTCAAACGAACGTCACAGCCTCCAATTTTTGACAATGCGTTAGATCGCACCAACGGCGTTACCCTCCAGGGATACTTGTCTGTAAGGGGTTTAGGGAAATCCATACAAATTATAGATGATGTGTAAACTAATTAACTGTAGAGGAGTTCTTGGAAAGACACACTCTCCACAAGGCTATATATGTGCGGCAGCAATCTATCCTATTATGTTTCCTGAAGGTTAATTAAAACGTTAATGCGTTTACCCCTCCACTCCGTGTTAGAGTTCTGTCAGAACCAATCCTCACTGACTGAACATTCGACCATCTTCCATATTTATCTAGTCATCATGCTTAGTCGTTATATATTCTACACTCTAGAATATTCCACTGCTTTTAACCAATTAATATAAACAAGAAACACTTCTCTACGTTCGTAACTAGTCAGTACATTATTATTATTTTTTTACGCTTGCTACTTAACACACAGTGCTATATCCCTAAACCCTACACTCTAACAACTCGTATCGCCCCAAATAAAGTCTAATTACTCTTTGGTTGGGAGACAGGGAATCGATCTGCCCGTATTTGGAAAGATGACACTTGTTGTTAGATTGGACCAAAACCTCAAGTAATTTACCTGTTAATTTAAGAAGAACACCTCGACCTAAACCGGTCGAATATTGAACTTTCCCCACTGTAGGATTAATTTAGACTCTGATTGACCTTCTGGACCCTTCTTGGTCACATGAGAGCAAATGATCATAACAGGATGCCGAGCTAATAATAATACTTTGCACACATATGACATTCTCGTTTCCATAGCTATAAAATCCATCATTAGAACATGCCATTCATAAAGTAGTAGTAACAGAAATAGATTGTGAATGAATCAGAAGTATTGGCGGAAGGTTATCGCAAAACAGTTTTAATTCACCAACATATGCGACAGCATCTTCACTCCTTTTACCAGTACCGGGAGCAGGTATCGGCAACGTGGTGAATATAACAGCAGTGTCATCACTCATGCTTTGTATAACCTCATTGAGAATTACATGTTGTGCACTAGCTGGAATATCGTTGAAAGAAAGACAAAAATGTTTACAATCGCTGGAGTGGGCATCACTTGTTAAGGAACTTGTAGAGGACTCGGGTTTGATGTCAGAAAACTGATGCCCTGATTTATGACTTAATTTCTTAATAGAATCATAAGCAGAGGCTTCACATGGATCAACTGATGAGTCTTTTCCTCCTGAGGTAAGTAAAGGCTGCGTTTCGGATTTACGAGCATTTATATTATCTCCTGATACATATTCTGTGCTCGGTGCACGACTGAAGCTAATAGAGGGCACATTAACATCATCTCCTTCAGGATCAATAGCAGCAGTGGGAATTATATTAGAAGTAAAAGCGGGCATTGCACGTCGTGCTGCTGCTACCGCACTTCGGCGACTAGAAGATGGTATACTTTTAGGAGGTTCTGTCTTCCGTTGTTCCAACGGTCCTAGAGGATCTTCACCATCACTCTCCTGACTCCCTGATGCGATGCTATATGCGCGAGATTTAAGGCCACCAGATAAATTTTGCGAAGAGAATTCAAAAGTCGACTCCGGGCCCAATATATTCCCATTAGAATTAGAAATATCGGGAAGTTCATCATTATGGACTTCTTCAGTATCACCATAGTTGTCGTAATAGTAATCTTCATCATTATGTTTATAATAGTCAACATCAGTGTCTGAATCAGACACTGCAGCCGTCTCCGAAGAATTACTTTCGTCCATATTCAGAATTTCTCTTAAATTTTGTGTTTGCATGGAAAACGAGCCCTCCATCTGTCGTATGTCAGCTAACGTGTGACGTCTGATAACCCGAGAACCTAATTTTTGGTGTCCGAATTGCTCATCTACTACGTTACGCGACAAAGGCTTCCTTGATAAAATAGCCCGTCTGATTTTATGTCCTTTTTTGCCCCTAGCACGTATGAGTTTGCATTCTTTCCACCATAATGAATCCGCTAATAAAACATCAACTTTTCCAGAGGAGTCTGGAACCCCATTAATGATATAATTGTATGATTGAAGGTTTAATGTGCTCAGACATAGTACGATTATCTTAGCACGGATTCGGAGACTAGAGAGGAGCTCAGTAATTCTCTGTTTCTCGTCATTGACTTCATCAGGAAACTCTACAAAGACTATCACTCGCAGGTCATAAGCATTATGCCAAGCATCAACAGTATGCAATATTTGTCCCATTTGCAAAATCAAGCTATAGGTGTCAAAGTTGGTCGTTGTCAAATTTTGATCACTTTTTGGGTCAAATACTTGGGCGCTCATCTGAATTGGCCACAAATCAATATATTTCTTGGTAAGTTGACGAGAATTGGTCTTCCTCTTCCAAAACTTTCTACTGCTAGAATAAGGAATTTCCAGCGAGGGGAAGCCTTTAGCAATAGCGACATTCAGTCTCAGTTGTAACAAAGATTCAATCATCTTAACCCATTCTATGATTTTCGGTGGCTCCTCTGTTCTACAAAAGTCTGTCGGCAGAGGGTAAGCATCATAATATATAGACTGACCGTCTAAGTTTCTGCAGGTATCTGAGGTATAACCTGTTCCCGGCTCAGAGCGTTTACCACGCTTCAGATATCGGTTTCTTGTCTCATAAAATCCAAGAACAGCGATGTTAGGTTTCATACCGCCAAGACCAGATGAGAGAGCAATACTTCTAAGTCCCCAAACCAAATTTGGCGAGGGCAGCACTTGAACAAAAGCCTTTATCTTGCATATATCTCGTAATTTAGTCCAGGCGTTGTACTGCTGACGAATGCCTGCAGACCAGTTCTCATCGTCATCCTCAATATCTTCAGAACGCACAACCACTACGTGACCCAAAATATAGAGTGATCCTTTTTTTAAGGCATTACAAAATAGAATCAAATTCCAACAAGTGCGTGGTTGGTCAACAAACAATAATATTTGAGGTCTCCAAAATTTAACATGGTCTTGTCGAAGGCGGAGTAGATATTTTCGAACTTGATGATAAATTAGAGTCTGAGAAACATCGCCCCAAGGTTTTGGAGGAGACAGCATATGAATTAGAAAGAATAGAAAAATTTCAAAACAAAACATCAGCGATGCTGCAGCACCATCACATAAATACATAGCGGCAAAACTAGCTATAGTACCTGTAAGTGCTGTATACCAACTGAAGAATCGAAATGAAGGACGAAAATTAGGGGCTGAAGCGATTTTGAGCAAAAAGCATGCCAAGTTAGTTATAAGAAACGTAAGAAGAAAGGACATAGTGATTAACGAGGCAATTTGGTTAATATCGAAAAACAAGGTTAATTGGCATAAAATGTAGGAAAAAAATATTGCACGTAACGGGCCATTCGTGGATTGTTTTGAGAAATAACCAGAATCACCCAGAAGGTTGTCTTTGCTGACAGCTTGGAGTAAAGTAGCAGCACCAAATATTCCAACTATGGCAGAAAACAAAGACGTAGCCAACTCACCCATGATGGTTATAGGCTTGTTAATGCTGACAGTTTGAATGACTTGAACATCAGTCAAAAGCATGGGTCGAGGAATGGATGCGCCCATACAGAGAATTACAGCTAGATATATAACAAAGGTAACCAACAATCCCCATAGAGTTCCAGAAGGTATACTTTTAGAGGGTTTAGATAGTTCACCTGACATAGAAGCACCCGCAAATATACCTGCAGTAGAAGGGAAAAACACCCCAAAGAGATGTCGAACATTTTCCCGCCCTGTAAGATCAGATCCAGCTGGATGTTTGGTAAATCGAGGAATCAAATTGGCAAACAACGTGGCAGTATTCAGACCATCATAGTAAGAACCTGTGACAGGATCTACAAAGCTCTCATGAAATATAGAAGAGACAAGAATCGATAAAGTAGAAATAATTAATACGACGAAAAGTACTTGGCCTGCCTTACCAAAGAGGGAAGACCCCACTAAGCATATGCCAGTGCAAAAAAGTAACATCATACTAGCATAAAAAAGTTGTTCCCATCGACCTTCTGGAAGCAATCTGGCTATACGACCTTGTACTAATCCAAAGTTTTGAATTAGGGGTTCACAGAAACCAGCGACATTCATGGCAGCGTTGAAGACTTGTCCAAGATAAAATACTACACCAATAGACCCACCAAACTCAGGACCTAATGATCGCGAGATCATATAATACGCACCACCACCACGAATTGTACCATTAGTTGAAATGGCCGAGATAGATAGAACAGTCAACAAATTTACCGCATAGGAGCAGATAAGCATAGTGACCATTCCCAAGACACCTAATTGACCTAGTAGGTATCCATACCGCAAGAATAACAGAATAGAAAGAACATTCAAAGTAGTAGGAATGAAGACACCAGTAAAGGTACCAAGTTTGGCCATATAGAAAAATATAGCGCCTGGGATTAACTTGTAAAAGGAGACTGACAAAGTTGAGGAAAAATGAAGAAAATAAGATGTGTCAGCTGAGAGAAAAATTAGTCAAAATATATCCAGCACACCTAGGTTAGAGCAAGTGAAATCCGCTTCGATCTAATTCGACATATAGATGGTATAGGAAAGCTAAAAGATAGATAGCAGAAAAGATCTTAGCAATCATTTCTTGCTTGGCCCACATTATTTAACTCGAGAACCTTAATAAATAACTGATCGCTGACCAGACTAGACTGACGCGAAATGTAGACACAGATTCTGGTTATTACCGGGACTTTATAGTGACATAGGAGCTGATTGAATGGAAGTAAACCAGTAAAAGAATATACAACTAAAAGAGAATCTGTCTATCTCATTATTTCTCACCGTGAGATTATGGTATAATCATTTGATTATAGTGTAGTGTGTGCGAGTGAATGAACCTAAAGAGATTATGCAGTGTCACAAGACTAGAGGCAACAATGGCAATTCTGCCCAATTATCTAATAGTATAAATCATAAATTTAGTCTAAAGCTACAAACTAATCGATTAAATTTGCTATAACTTTGAATACACTACTCAGCTTTAATTAGCTTGTGGAAGATATCATTTTTAATTTGCCAGCTTATTGCAGTACAAATTATGAAATTTTAGTAAAACCTTACTGAGAAACCTCCCAGTCCTGAACCCCATTTCCATATTGAATTTTTCTTGATTAAGATAAAACCTATAGTAGTAGAAGAAAAAATCTCTACTAGAATATTCTAGGTTACAAAAAATCAACTCTTGTTTTACACAGTTCTTATAAAAATGTCTGAAACTCAACAAGTTAGAGTGAAATTAGTCACGCGTGATGCTGAGTATGCTATTCCATCTACAACTATGATGGTGCCGGTCACGTTGCGCCGGTTTGGTCTTTCTCAAATAGTGAACCAGATTCTAGACTTAGATAGACCGATTCCTTTTGAGTTTCGTATAGAAAATGCTGTATCTTTACTGAAAGGCTCATTGAATGACTACTTGGTAGAGAACGGACAATCTTCAGAAAATGAGATAGTCTTGGAGTATAACCGATCAATAGATCCTCCGAGTACATCTGGAACGTTCCCTCACGACGATTGGGTCTCTTCAGTTTGTGCTATTTCTGATAAAATACTTGCAGGGTCTTATGATGGATTGATTCGTACATGGGATTACGAGGGAAATGTCTTAGATGAGATCTCTGCCCACCAAGATGGCGTAAAGTCAGTGAAATATTCTTCGGAAAATACCAAAATAGTATCAGGAGGTGTGGAAGGTTTAATTAAGATCTGGAGCTCTAATACTAGCGAACTAGTTGCTTGCTATAAAGGTCATCAAGGACCCATCAATGACCTTGATGTGTTTGATAATACTCTTATCAGTGCTGGTTCCGATGGACAGCTCGGAATTTGGGATGTATCTGAAACACCTAACAGAGATTCATCTCAAACAGAGAAATCTCACAAGAAAAAACGAACTAAAATCACTAACAATGAATCTGAACCACTATCACCGCGGGCGTTAGTTAGTCAAAGTAGCACCATCGGGTCCACAATGTCTCACAATCTATCAGGAATCGTATTTTCTGCTATTGATTCTACAGTTTGTTATGCTGTTGGAGAAAATCATACAATACAGACTTGGGATATATTAACTCCTCAGCTGGTAAACTCGAGCACTACATCATATCCCCTCCTATCTATTTCCCACGTGGGAAAAACAGGTTTACTAGCTATTGGTTCTACTGCACGCCATGTACTTCTTTACGACCCTAGAGCTCAATCAACATCTTCCGGCAAGCTAGTAGGCCACAGCGGATTTGTTAGTTCTTTGGCGCCATCTCCAGACAATGAATTTATGCTCATTTCTGGTTCATACGACAGTACACTAAAAGTCTGGGATATAAGAGCTCCTGGTAGTTCAGTATATACCATCAACCGGGAAATGAGCGACAAAAAGACTAGAGTTCTAGATGTAGATTGGCATCTTCGAGGAATTGTATCTGGAGCCACGGATAAATTCGTCCAAGTCAATTCTTCTCAAACGTTCTCATCGCAGAATCAACAGTGAAATTATTATTATTATTATTATTATTATTATTATTATTATTATTATTAAGACAAAAAACGATATTATATGTATTCGACAATTTACAAAAGGGTTTCCAATACACTAATAATAGCATCGCCCATCTCAGTTGTAGTGGCACTACCACGCAAATCACCCGTACGGATTTCAAGGCCGCCTAATTCTTTAGAATCAACCACTTTCTTTACAGCGGCCTCAACTGCATCCGCCTCTTCAGTGAGGTTGAATGAAAGACGCAACATCATGGCTGTGGAAAGAATCATGGCGATAGGGTTAGCAGCGTTAGGAGGGAGATCTGGAGCAGAACCATGGCATGGCTCATACAACCCAAATGCGTTGTTCTTATCTGGAAGTGAAGCCAACGACGCGGAAGGAAGCAACCCAAGTGACCCCGGGATTACAGAAGACTCATCAGAGAAGATATCACCGAAAATATTTGAGCATACAACCACACCATTTAGACTAGTAGGTTTCTTGATCATGACCATTGTAGCAGAGTCCATTAACTGATGCTCATACTGGAGGTCTGGGAATTCATTTTCCATGATCTCTGTAACGGTTTTACGCCAAAGACGGCCAGATGCCATTACATTTGCTTTGTCAAGTGAGGTAACTTTTCCAATAGGATTCTGCTGGCGAGCTAGAAATCCAGCCATACGTACAATCCGCTCAATTTCTGGTTTAGTATAAAGCTCCACGTCATATGCCACACCATCACCTTCGTCCTCTTTCTTGTCACCGAAGTATATTCCTCCAGTCAATTCACGCAGAACAATAAAATCAGTACCTCGAACGAGCTCAGGACGAAGAGGACTAAGGTCAGCTAATGACTCGGAAATGAATTTGCAAGGACGCAAGTTTGCATAAAGCTTAAGTTCTTTCCGTAGACGTAACAGACCAGCTTCTGGACGAACAGCACCAGCTCCCCATTTCGGTCCCCCGACTGCAGCAAATAGAACAGCATCCGAGTTTTTTGCAATCTCTAAAGTTTCGTCTGACACAGCTTCTCCAGTAGCATCAATTGCCGCACCGCCGACAAGGTGTTTTGAACATTCAAAATGAACATTCGGCCGCGCCTTTTCGATGGTCTCGAGTACTCGCAAAGCCTGTGCCATTATTTCCGGACCAATATGGTCACCTTCCAGAACCAAAACTTTGAATGTGTGCATAATTGCTATCTACAGTAGGCTGCGCGCTAGTAATGTCAAGTTAAAATAAAAGCAGGAATACCGTAGGGCTTATGAGGAAGGGTTACCCCGGAATCGGAATTGCAGAGGGGGTATCTTATTAGTGGAAATTTTCTTTAACCACTAAAAAACAAAGCTTTTTAAACTTTGACTCCTATAGCAACAATTTTTGAGTTATATCATTATTAGAGTATCGGTCGAGCTACGGTAAAACTCTAAAATGCTCTAAGGTACCCAAATTCTAATAATGATCTGGTGTCGCGTTACTCTAAACTGAAGTCTCTTAATGAAAATTAAATCAACCTACAGGAAGGGCTATGTAACTATTCAACAAGGCTGATACTTTATGTATTCAAACCAATGAGAAAACTGAAAATAATAATAATAATAATATAAATATAATAGTTTTTCGGGTTGACGATCAATTAAAGTATAATATGTAGAAACATGTAGGCAAAATGTATGAATGAAGGATGGTAAAGTACTGAGTAAAGTACAGCTCCAACAGGCTTATGTCCTAATAAGAAATTGCTTGTAGGCCTCCAGATTGGTCTCATAATGGTTCACTACACGAACAGAGCTAAAAAGATACCATCACTCTAGCACAAAACTCCTCATCTTCATTCGCTCGTGCATAACCTACAGTGTACATAAGTTACCGGATACAGTAACTAAGAAAATTAAAGAGTGAGCAATCACAGCTATATATGTACCCACTGCCGTACCCACTCCTGTCTCCTTGTTAGAACATTACATATCTGCTGCCCTGACGGACTCTGACAAGATATATCCTGTCGTGTCTGTCCCCCTTCACATATAATACAACGAGGAGAAGAATTGAAGCTCAACAAACAATTTTGTGGAAAGCAACAAGTGGGTAGGTTGTGTGGATAGTTTCCCAATGAATATTGGCTGAATACGAAATGAGATCAAAAAAGTGAGCGGTGTCTGGTAAACCGTCTGGAGCCAGTTCTGTTAAAGAAGCACAAACCACCGGAGCAGTCACACACGGATAAGGCCCACAACGACAACCTTGATTACGATGAGTTTTAGCAAGCCATGCACGAGGCAAAACCTCAGTTGTCCGAAGGAACGATCAATCTCTACGCTCGGAGACTGAAGACAATAGTGAATAGGTACAGCGACAGCGATAATGAATTTATGCGTGACGCCCAGTATTTTACGCAAATGAACTTCTGGCCAAATGTGTTCAATCAATCGGTGCAACTTCTCTTCAAGATCTGTCGCGGATGGAGCGCAAAGCAAGCACTGTCAGCGGCCGAGCCACAGATCGCCAATGGGTCATGCATGAGGAGTTCCTGTCGTCTCTGGACTTTATCGCAGATTCCCATGCAAAATACTACTAGAAATTCTGGTAGTACATTCCCACGCGGATTTGCCTGCGGACCGCCAAGGACGACAGCAGTGGCAGATGCAACACAATCCGAGTTACAACACAATCCGAGTTACTGATTACAAGAATGTCACGGTGGTACTCTGAGGCTACAAGACGATGCGTACACAGGGAGAGAGATCAGTATTGAGTTTGTTAAGAAGCATGTGGCGCCGTTATTGATGGCTATTGCGCCAGGGACAGCTACGCCAATCGTCGGTCGAGGACATACGAGCCGCCACAATCTAAAGTATGTGTTTGGTGGAAGAGACAGACCACTAAAAGGACCAGAATTCTCGGAATATACGCTTGCAGCGGCGTGACCGGTAACTAACACCATATATCTCGAGAAGGCCGGTACAGCCGTCACGTCGCACATCCTGCGCCGGATGCTAGTTAACGTGACCTGGGCCGACGAGTCGCAAATACAGAATCATATAGAAGAAATTGCACCAAAAAAGTTCTAGCATATCATTCCCACTCAAGTTCGGTACAAAACGGTCGCAAAGACTGTTCTTATCCTTACCATAGAGAGTCTATGACGGTCCCAGAGGCGAGCCGAAAGGAGGCACAGGATGTCGTCCTTGAGTCGATGTCTGACAGCCACTCCGATCAGTAATTGTGTTCAATGGGTTGTGTGTTAAAGTTTTTGGTCTACGCTATTGGGTATAACGCTGTGTAACTTGTAATGAAGTCATGTGTAGGAAGTACTTAGATAAATCCTAACGGGGAAGTAAATGATAACTTATGCAAATAAGTCTCAGCTTAAGTTTTATTTATATGTATTGGTAAGATATCCAGATCTATCACAGATTGGTGATCAATTTTGTCCATATACGATGTATAATCTACTATGTTCAATATCGTAGTTTAACAAGCCCCTTCGGAGTCGCTGGATGGAATTAACTACGCCCTCCGACACTTGGGGTTTAGGAGGTTCTCAGTAACATGATACATCCCCCTAGATTTACTGTGTACAGCCTCTCGACCACTCTAACATAATAGTT